>JAQJVL010000195.1:1458834-1553829 GCA_035578905.1 Stictocephala bisonia | reverse complement strand
AATCTACATCGGTTTTTGGTGAGTTGATTATTTTCCAATGTTATAATCAAAATTAGTTAATGTACCTTCCCTTGAGAAAGGAAAAATACAAAAAAAATTTAACTACTACATTAGAACTGTTGACCTTCTGAAGTGGTGAATTTAGCTGATTTTAAATCAAGCATATCCACCGTTCAACCGTTTTAAACCGTTCATATCCAAGTTTAATTTTTGTTAACCACGTTTATTGCACATAATTAAAGAGATTAACATGTTTTTAATTTTTTTAATTTAAAAATATTTATAATTTTAAAGGTAAAAAATATTTCATTTTACCTTTAAAATTGTAACTACTGTATATACTCTTTAAAAGTTAAAACCATCTTAATCCCTTCAGTTGTGTAAAAAACGTAGTTATAAAAAATTAAACTTGTACTTTAAGCGGATTTGTCTTATGCATGATTTAAAATCAGCTAAATTCGCCACTTCTTAAGACCACAAGTTCTAATGTAGTGGTTAAAAACTTTTTTATAAATTTTTCCTATCTCAAGGCAAGGTACAGTAACTAATTTTGACTTTACAATTAGAAAATAATCAACTCACCGAAAACCGATTGCACCACCTTAAGGAGTTTGCAGGCAAATGCACTACACGACTATGATTTTAGGATGCGACGTTGCCGTAGAACAAGTGTCAAATCTCAACTGTTATTATCAGCTGATATTTATTATTGTAAAATTTGTTTTTAATACGTTTAGTTGATTAGTTCAATTTGGCAACGCCACCCAGTTGACAACCGCTCGACGGGCTTTTAAGCGGACAGTTGACACACTACGAAAACACTCTTTAGCATGGGATTGAGCTATCTGGGCAGAGTTAGTTATCTGTGGTCTGGCCTCTTTTATTCCAGAAAACGACGTGGTCTTCAGAGGAGTTAGGCAATATGCCGTCAATTGTTCGATTGGGGTTCTTGAGAAATAATCTGAGGTGTTTCAAAATAAAATAAAGCACAAAGAGATATAGAACGTAATGCCCACGTGTGAAAATGTCAACTCATCAATTTTACCAACGCGATTTTAATTTTGGTAAAAACGTAATTATTTTTATTATTTAAAACCGATTTACAAAATTTAAATTCAAAAATCGTTTATTCACAAAAAAGTTACAAAGACTACAAGAATTGTTGTATTATGAATATCCTCCCAACTTAGACTATTTATCTGTGTGTGGGGAGGGATCGTCAACAGTAAGCCTAGTTAACAAACATACAGTATTAAAACATGAAATAACAATTTTCTGTATTTAAACAAAATTAACTATGGATACAATATAAACTAACTATAAGAACAATATCAACAGAATAAAAAATGTAATAATACTTTGCAATAACGATAACACAATCAAATTATTAAAAAAACATAAATTTAGGGGAAAAAATAGTGAAATGATTATTGAAAAGACATTATGGACATGCGGAATGCGGATGTCTGCATACGTTTATGTACATGACAGTTGAACATGACCCATTTGTTCCAGCCACTTAATCACACTGGAACCCCCTCCAAATAAGAAATTTCATGTGGGATGTTACGGTAATCAGCTAAGTGATAAGAATTTGTTATTTGAATGGAATTATTTAATCTAGGAATTTCAATATTTAAATGCATTCTATTTCTAGTTTAGTAATTGTGCTGAATCTCATTAAATATTAAACTATTGTTTCGAATTAAAATTAATACATTTCTTATGTACAAATTTCTTATACTAAGGACGGGGAACTCTTCAAAAAGTAAACTGGTTGGATATCGTATGTTTTTTTTTAAATATTGTTTTTATTATTGGTCTCTGAGAGACATCAAGAGGAGGATGCTCCCCACCAAGCCAAAATACCATAATCCAGCACCGACTGCACGTACGCATGGTAGGCATCCCTGCAGCGATCCACACTCAGCACCTGACTAAGCTGTGCAAATGCGTAAATTAATTTTCTGATTGTTATATTTGCACTGAACATGGGAAACCTAACATAGCTTATAATCAAAAACTACTCCTAAATACTTTAATTGGTCCACTCAATCACAACTACACGCTTGAGAGTGTATGTCACCATAGGAATGCATCTTCAGCACCCTCGGACCAGGATCATTTCGTAAATAAATTGGTAGACACTTTGTTTTGGTCACATTTAGAGAAAGAATATTGTTATCAAACTAGTATTTTAACTTTACCAAGTCCGAAGAAGCCTCATTGTTAGTCTCGGCCCACAAAGAGCCAGAGGATACTAAAGCCGCGTCGTCAGCAAACAAGAACAGCTTTCCCTGTAGATTAAGTTTTAAAATATTGTTGATATATATTATAAACGTTGTTTGATTTATCATTAGATTTTAAGGTCTGACATTTTTCAATGCTTGTGTTTATATCTTGAAATATTACCTTTTAACACTTAACACGTTATACAACAACAAGTTGTCTTTGCCATGCTATGTCCGTTCATTTGTACAATTCACAATTCACTCTAAACCCTTAATATATTACCTTTTAACACTTAACACGTTATACAACAACAAGTAGTCTTTGCCATGCTATGTCCGTTCATTTGTACAATTCACAATTCACTCTAAACCCTTAAAATATTACCTTTTAACACTTAACACGTTATACAACAACAAGTAGTCTTTGCCATGCTATGTCCGTTCATTTGTACAATTCGAAATTCACTCTAAACCCTTAAAATATTACCTTTTAACACTTAACACGTTATACAACAACAAGTTGTCTTTGCCATGCTATGTCCGTTCATTTGTACAATTCACAATTCACTCTAAACCCTTAAAATATTACCTTTTAACACTTAACACGTTATCCAATGACAAGTTGACTTTGCCATGCTATGTCCGTTCATTTGTACAATTCACAATTCAATCTAAACCCTTAAAATATTACCTTTTAACACTTAACACGTTATATAACAACAAGTAGTCTTTGCTATGCTATGTCCGTTCATTTGTACAATTCACAATTCAATCTAAACCCTTAAAATATTACCTTTTAACACTTAACACGTTATACAACAACAAGTTGTCTTTGCCATGCTATGTCCGTTAATTTGTATTCATACTAAATTTGAATACAAATGAATACAAATGAATGATTGAAGTTCATTTGTAGGTAATACTAAACCCTTAAAATATTACCTTTTAACACTTAACACGTTATACAACAACAAGTAGTCTTTGCCATGCTATTTCCGTTCATTTGTACAATTCACAATTCACTCTAAACCCTTGATATATTACCTTTTAACACTATGTTAAAAGGTAATATAACTAAACCCTTGATATATTACCTTTTAACATGCTATGTCCGTTCATTTGTACAATTCACAATTCACTCTAAACCCTTAAAATATTACCTTTTAACACTTAATACGTTATACAACAACAAGTAGTCTTTGCCATGCTATGTCCGTTCATTTGTACAATTCACAATTCACTCTAAACCCTTAAAATATTACTTTTTAACACTTAACACGTTATACAACAACAAGTAGTCTTTACTATGCTATGTCCGTTCATTTGTACAATTCACAATTCACTCTAAACCCTTAAAATATTACCTTTTAACACTTAACACGTTATACAACAACAAGTTGTCTTTGCCATGCTATTTCCGTTCATTTGTACAATTCACAATTCACTCTAAACCCTTAAAATATTACCTTTTAACACTTAACACGTTATACAACAACAAGTTGTCTTTGCTATGCTATGTCCGTTCATTTGTACAATTCACAATTCACTCTAAACCCTTAAAATAACCCTTTTTAACACTTAACACGTTATACAACAACAAGTAGTCTTTGCCATGCTATGTCCGTTCATTTGTACAATTCACAATTCACTCTAAACCCTTAAAATATTACCTTTTAATACTTAACACGTTATACAACAACAAGTAGTCTTTGCTATGCTATGTCCGTTCATTTGTACAATTCACAATTCACTCTAAACCCTTAAAATATTACCTTTTAACACTTAACACGTTATACAACAACAAGTAGTCTTTGCTATGCTATGTCCGTTCATTTGTACAATTCACAATTCACTCTAAACCCTTAAAATATTACTTTTTAACACTTAATACGTTATACAACAACAAGTAGTCTTTGCCATGCTATGTCCGTTCATTTGTACAATTCACAATTCACTCTAAACCCTTAAAATATTACCTTTTAACACTTAACACGTTATATAACAACAAGTAGTCTTTGCTATGCTATGTCCGTTCATTTGTACAATTCACAATTCACTCTAAACCCTTAAAATATTACCTTTTAACACTTAACACGTTATACAACAACAAGTAGTCTTTGCTATGCTATGTCCGTTCATTTGTACAATTCACAATTCACTCTAAACCCTTAAAATATTACCTTTTAACACTTAACACGTTATATAACAACAAGTAGTCTTTGCTATGCTATGTCCGTTCATTTGTACAATTCACAATTCACTCTAAACCCTTAAAATATTACCTTTTAACACTTAACACGTTATACAACAACAAGTAGTCTTTGCCATGCTATGTCCGTTCATTTGTACAATTTACAATTCACTCTAAACCCTTAAAATATTACCTTTTAACACTTAACACGTTATATAACAACAAGTAGTCTTTGCTATGCTATGTCCGTTCATTTGTACAATTCACAATTCACTCTAAACCCTTAAAATATTACCTTTTAACACTTAACACGTTATACAACAACAAGTAGTCTTTGCCATGCTATGTCCGTTCATTTGTACAATTCACAATTCACTCTAAACCCTTAAAATATTACCTTTTAACACTTAACACGTTATACAACAACAAGTTGTCTTTGCCATGCTATGTCCGTTCATTTGTACAATTCACAATTCACTCTAAACCCTTAAAATATTACTTTTTAACACTTAACACCTTATATAACAACAAGTAGTCTTTGCTATGCTATGTCCGTTCATTTGTACAATTCACAATTCACTCTAAACCCTTAAAATATTACCTTTTAACACTTAACACGTTATACAACAACAAGTAGTCTTTGCTATGCTATGTCCGTTCATTTGTACAATTCACAATTCACTCTAAACCCTTAAAATATTACCTTTTAACACTTAACACGTTATACAACAACAAGTAGTCTTTGCTATGCTATGTCCGTTCATTTGTACAATTCACAATTCACTCTAAACCCTTAAAATATTACCTTTTAACACTTAACACGTTATACAACAACAAGTTGTCTTTGCCATGCTATGTCCGTTCATTTGTACAATTCACAATTCACTCTATACCCTTAAAATATTACCTTTTAACACTTAACACGCTATACAACAACAAGTAGTCTTTGCTATGCTATGTCCGTTCATTTGTACAATTCACAATTGACTCTAAACCCTTAAAATATTACCTTTTAACACTTAACACGTTATACAACAACAAGTTGTCTTTGCCATGCTATGTCCGTTCATTTGTACAATTCACAATTCACTCTATACCCTTAAAATATTACCTTTTAACACTTAACACGCTATACAACAACAAGTAGTTTTGCCATGCTATGTCCGTTCATTTGTACAATTCACTCTAAACCCTTAAAATATTACCTTTTAACACTTAACACGTTATACAACAACAAGTTGTCTTTGCCATGCTATGTCCGTTCATTTGTACAATTCACAATTCACTCTAAACCCTTAAAATATTACCTTTCAACACTTAACACGTTATACAACAACAAGTAGTCTTTCCTATGCTATGTCCGTTCATTTGTACAATTCACAATTCACTCTAAACCCTTAAAATATTACCTTTTAACACTTAACACGTTATACAACAACAAGTTGTCTTTGCCATACTATGTCAGTAGTATAAGATGGCAGTTCAAAATCAGGCCAAAACCATGGGAGTTCAAAATCAGGTCAAAGGTCAGCGCCTATCGCGCGATATCAGCCACGTGTTGACCTTGAGGTCAAGTTTACTATTGTTTACTACTGTTATCAGCCACGTGGTGACGTTGAAGGTCAGTTGTCCTAGGTCAGTGTTGTTTTGGTGTGACGTCACGCCGTGTTGTCCTAGGTCAGTGTTGTTTTGGTGTGACGTCACGCCGTTTTCGCGCGCTAGTATCAGCTGATGTGGTGCCATATGTGAAAGATGCACAAAAAAAATCTGTTTTTCTTAAAATGTACTAACTGTTTTTTTCCACAGTGTTACCAATTCACACGATTAATTGCAAAAAAAATCTCAGTGCTGCCAATTCACACGATTTATTACATTATACTATAATAAATACTGTATACGATTATTAAATTATTTCTATATTACGTTTTTTCCTTTGGTGTTACAGTAATATTAATTTTAATTCGTAATCCTTTTTTACGTTTAAACTATAATAAATACGAATACGATGATTAAAATACAAACGCGTTAATAAATACGTTAAAATATGTTCGTTAAGTATTAGGAGAACAGACCTTGACAAGATCTCTGAAGTCGAGCGTTGGCGCGCTATCATATCGCTTGACCCTAGTGTCAGGCGGCGCGCTCTTTATCAGCCCGCTGGTGCACGACTTTTCTTGGCATCAATTACAGTTCCTCTTCACTTCTGCTAACCTAATACTCTATTTATTTTAAAACTTCTAAATTCGTTCACCTGAGCTAAACAAGGTATAATATGTTTAAATAAAATTAATTGAAGGATTGTTCTTAACCAGTCAACGTCTTTTTCCCCTGATTTAATCCTATAAAGAGTATTTAAATTATAGTGCCTACATATAGTAGATGATATTCATATAATAATTAATATTTATATTTTCGAAAACTCTATGAAAAAAGACGTGCTTTAATTAAAGTGTAATTTTTCTTGTTACACAGTATTAATTTGAATAATATTTTGTATTTTATATAGTATTAATTTGTTCTGACCATTTAACAAATGAACCAGAGGTTTTTTTTCTTCATTCGTATTGTACTATAATAAATCCGTGTACTATAATAAGTGCATCGATTCGTCAGAATGGTCAACCGATATTTATTCTTTGTTGCGTTATGATATAATAGTTGTTATTGTGCTAGCCTGATACTTTGTTTTTCATTGCATGTTGTTCGTATTCCATATTTAAGTGGTTTTTCCATATATTTTATTTAATATTTAATTTAGTATTTAAAAATCGTAAGGTAATATACTATTCTATAATTTTTTAATGACATAAGTAGCACAATATTTAAATTCTGTTATGGAATAAGTTATAGTAATATTTAATTAATTATTTAAAAATCGTAAGGAGAAGTTGTATTGCAGATATTTTTAAAGTAATAATAATAATAATAATAATAATGTGTTTATTCCCAAAAGCATACAATATGTTTACATACATTAATTAGGAATAATAACCACCTTATAATCCAGTAATTGGTGGCTATATTGATAAAAAAAAATATTATAAATAACTACAAATTAAAGATAATACATTGTCCAGTCTTCTTTGATGACTACTGAAAAAGTTGGCTGCTGTGGCGTGAAACAAAAATAAAAGAAGGTCTAAACTATACATAAAATTAACTTAATATGGAAAATAAAAATTCAACACTATTTACATTAGTCAACCATTTTTTAAGCTGTTTGGAAAATGAAAAAAATACTATTAGCTCTTTTAATGTCAACAGGCAAAAGGTTAAAAAATTTCGGGCCTAAATAGAGAAATGTTTTTGAAAAAAATGATTTATTTATTTTTGGCTTTATGAAGAAGTGATTTACTGTATTTCTTGTTTGATAGAATAAATTTTCTGTTCCCTGGTTGCCACTCCTCTTGTAAAAGGCCCTAAGTACCTTAAAGATAAAAAGATTTTTCACCGTTAAGATGTTTAATTGTTTGAATAACTGTTCTGTATGATCTCTCTGATTTTTAAAGCAAATAATACGTACGAAATATTTTTGGGTTATAATCAATTTATTTAACAAGTTATTGTATGCCGCACCCCAAAATTCAATCCCATATTCAAGTCGCGAATGTACCAAAGCAAAATATAATGTTCTTAGTAAGTTAGTATCACATAAATTTCTTAAAAAGTAAAATGATCTGATTGACCTTCGTAAGTCCATATGTAAAGCATTTATTTGGGCTTTCCAAGTAACCCTACTATCAATGAATACTCCCAAATATTTAAATTCATTCACTTGCTCAATTACTTCACAGTTACAATTAAGTGCATTATTACAGTCATGGTATTTAAATTGATCTTGAAAATAATATCCATTTAAATCGAAATTTAATATTTTAGTTTTGGAGGCATTAAGTATCATTGAATTTCTAATACACCAAGATTTTAATAGTAATAAGTCATTATCTATGGCATCCCTTATCTCCCTCCAACTTATAGCAGAATACACAAAAGCGATGTCGTCTGCAAAGGCAAATATTTCTCCATAAAAGGGTAGCAACAAAAGATCATTAATAAATAAAGCAAACAAATCGGCAGAAAGTACTGACCCTTGCGGAATACCAATATTGACAGTGCACTCCTCACTTAACACGCTTTTTATTCGAACTTGTTGTTTTCGATCTTTGAGAAAAGAGGAGAACCAACCAAGAGCAGGACCCCGTACACCGGCTGCTTCCAATTTGAACAGGAGGAGATCATGTCGCACCAAGTCAAAGGCCTTTGTGAAATCGATAAATAGACCAGAAACCTTATTATTGGAATTTAAGCTTCTATATACTACAGTTAACAGTGATCGGATAGCATCTTCCGTATTCCTCCCCTTCCTAAAACCAAACTGCCTAGGAGATAAGAATCTAGTCACTTCTAAATAATTTAAAAATCTACTTCTCATAGTTTTTTCAAATAGTTTGGAGAATACAGAAAGTAAGGCTACAGGCCGGTATTGTTTTACAGATTCGGGATCACCCTTTTTAAAAATAGGCACAACAATTGCCTTTTTCAATTTATCAGGAAAAATCCCCTCTACAAAACTAATATTAATTAATCTTGTCAAGGGTTCAGCTATGGTGTGAATAATTTTTTTAATTGTCAAAATATTAATACCATCAAAACCAGATGATTTTTTGTTTTTCATTGATTTTATTATATTAACAATTTCAGCAGTATTAACTGGTCTGAGGTAAATTGAGTTGACTTGGTTATTGTGGATACCTATATCTACATTACTATTTACATAAACAGAAGTGGCAACACTTAAAAAGTATTCATTAAAAATAGTAGCAATATCTTGCTCGTTATCTAATACCTGTCCAGAACTAGATGTAATTTTATCAATTGACCTAAACTGCTTACCAGTTAGTTTGTTGATCAATTGCCATTTATCTTTAGGACTACCACATAGATCAAGTAAATTCTTATAGTATTGATTTTTCCTATGATCAAGGTCAGTTGTTAACTTACTTTTAAATCTTTCATAATAGTGTTTAAGAATGGTGTCATAAGGGCGACTTTTCATTCTCCTATAAAGTTTTTTCCGCAATTCAATTCTACCAAGTAATTGCTGATTCATCCATGGACTAATTTGTTGGGCTTTCTCTAGTTTGACATTTACATGTTTAGCAGTTTTAGTGTTACTATCAATACATTCAAGTAATCTTGTGTGAAAATTATTAAAACTAAAATTACATTCATGTTTATCAAACAATCGGTCCCAGTCCGTTGTTTCAAGAGTTAAATTTAATGATATAAAATCAGTAAATTTTTTATTTACATTACATTGAGGCCTGTTGGAATACTTGTTCAAATTGCTTAATGTAAAAGAGAGCCCGATTGGAAAGTGGTCAGATATGTCAATATCAAAAATAGCTGTTTTAAATTGATTTGAATTTCTGTGCCGCACAAATATGTGATCAATGCATGTTTTCGACAATTGGGTTACACGCGTTGGTTTATTAATCAGAGAATTAAACCCATTATTAGTCATTAGCGTCAAATACGCATCTTTAGCTTGATTTGAAGAGTGTTCTAAAATATCAATGTTTATGTCACCAGTAATTATTGCATTATTTTTTAGTTTCCCAAGAATTTGTGTATATTCATTAAAGAAGCACTCAGGGGTAAAGGAGTGTAATCTGTAAACGGCTAGTAGAGAGATAAGAAACCGGTTGACCTTGAACTCAATTAATGTGCAGTCAGCTGATTTAAGCCGACAATCCACCTGTGTGGCACGTATATTGTTACTGACATACACCAAACTCCCACCTGCTCTATATGTCTCATTACAACAAGCAAATATTGAATAACCAGGAATTGAAAATAGATTAACTTCTGATTCAGTAATCCAAGTCTCACTCATAACAATGAAACTGGGACAATAATTCGTGATTAAATCATGACAAACTGCCATGAATAAGTTAAAGTTTTTCCTTAAGCTACGAATATTTATATGAATTAAATTAATTTCATTGTTACTTCCTTTGAATATTGAATTTTGAAAATCTGTAAAATACAAACTGTTGATTATTTCATCCCCCATTAGTTAAGTATAAACAGTTTAGTAGTAATATTTAAGTCGGACAATATTTAAATGTTATTTAGGAATAAAGTATAATAATGTCAATTATTAAATACTGAAAACTCTATAAAAAATACTGTCTTTTTTAAAAACCAACTGATGTATTTGTATGGTATACAATTGTCCAAGTCCAATTTTGCAATGTTTCATCATGTGTACTTGTGGTAGTAAGACAGATATAAAAAGTCATATAATTCAATAAAAATCTGCAAAGAGTGGAAACTTCATCTGTACATACATGTATCTCAACAACAACCAAAGTTTAATCGATTGGTAAATATTTGTAAGAATGTTTATTTTTAATATATATACTCTATATGTGGTAGTAAGACAGATGATATAAAAATTCATATAATTTAATAAAAATCTGCAAAGAGTGGAAACTTCATCTGTACATGCATGTATCTCAACAACAACCAAAAGTTTAATCGATTGGTAAATATTTGTAAGAATGTTTATTTTTAATATATACTCTATATGTGGTAGTGAGGCAGATATAAAAATTCATATAATGTAATAAAAATCTGCAAAGAGTGGAAACTTTATAGTATCTGTACATGCATGTTTTTCAACAACAACCAAAGTTTAGGTGACCTGACGACTATTTTTTAATATATACTCTATATGTGGTAGTGAGGCAGATATAAAAATTCATATAATTTAATACAAATCTACAAAGAGATGAAACTTCATTAGTAGACCTATCTGTACGTGCATTTTCCTCAACAACAACCAAAGTTTCTAGTTGGCTCTGGTAACCTAAATGGTGACATTTTTTCTTTCATAAATGGTTCAATAATACTGTATTTACAGTATTTATTCAAATAATAATTTATATTTAATATAGTAATAATTTGTTATGATCATTTAATATTCAAACCAGATGCGTCTTCTGCTAAAGGATAGATGTGTCTGAAATTTGTTAGTAAATTTGATATTTAGTTGATATTGGTAATGATTTAAATTATGAGTCAAGTAGTTCAATTATTATTCCCTCACACGTTAGTTAAAATAATCGAATAATATTGAAGGTAACATTCGCTTTAAGATATCAAATAAAGTCCCTCTATTTACAAACTATCCCATTATTTTAACCTAATAACATAAATAATTACTTTATAGATGTAAATTGCTGTTATTTATTATAAATTTACTACAAGACTTCAATAAGTTATATTCTACTTATGACAAGGGTATCAAAATAAAATTTGATACACATTTCATTTCAGACTTGTTAAACAAAACGATATTCATCATTTGCATACTTAAGTCCTTCTGTTGAGAAGATTTTTATTTTTATGTGAGTGTATAAATATAGAATTGAAAAATAATAGTTTATTTTCTCTAATATATTACAATAGGCTATAGATGTGAAGTTCTCTATACATTTCATTTCAGATTTCCATTAGGATCTTACGCACAAGAGCCTTAAGTAAAATCTTAATCTAATATGTTAATCACATTAGAACTTGCAGTTATGTAAATATTAAATGGATAAAAACGTTTAATGTCTCCAAGAAAGAATCTTCATAAATGTCTAAACTATTATAATATACAACGATTAAATATAAATGACACTTTTGGTTAAACATATGTTTTTTCCTACTTTTTAAAGATAATTGAGTAAATAAAACAACAATGAATCCATTAATAACTTTATAGTGTATTAAATGTCGTATATTATGTTGATAATTTAGTCTTTTCTTAGAATTTCAACATAAATATCACAAACACGTATTGAAAAAATCGAACTTTCAAATAACTTAAAAAAATAAAAAGTTATACCTTGATACTGATTTACTAATTAAATAAAAACTAAACTCATCGGCTCACTTTGAACGGATAAAAACAATATAAAAATGGAATAATACAATATAGATGTTAAATTCAATATAAATTTCATTTCAGATATGCAAATCGTTCTTCTACACTTGTATCCTTAAGTGCATACATATGTCCTATGTTTAAGATAAAACATTTCTTGTATAAGTAAAATCTATCCAAGTTCAATTTTGTCAGTGTCCGTGTGTTGTGTAAGGGAGAGAACTGAGTATCAGGATTGTCAATTAGTTGAAAATCAGACCAATAATACGTGTTTTTTATCCAACGTAAAGCTGTATGTTACCTAGTTTTACTGGTTGCTAGACTTTTTATAATACAGTCAATCAGCCTACTTATGTAATCATTCATATTCACCTTAGAATACGTTCAATCTTGTGTTGCCTTCTCATATCTAACAATAATACTTTACATTGTTTTCTCTTAAAATGAGCCGTGAGAGTAAATACTATAATAATTGTTATGTTTAAATAATTTGTATAACACAGGGTATACCAAATCAACCGTTTAAGTTTATACTTCTTTTGTCTACATATCTTTTATATTCGGTTTAATGATAGAAATAAAGATGTAATAGAAATGATAGTAAAATAAATTAAACTTAGCTAAGTAAATTAATTTCGTGTTTTCATAAAGATATTTTTACTAGTATCCACATTATAGATTTCTAAAGAGATGGTAAACATTAGAGCCTGCAGTTCTGTACATCTGGATAAATATTAAATGGATAAAAATGTTTAATTTCTCAAATAAAGGATCTTCATACATGTACAACTAATATAATAAACATGAGATAAACGTCTAAATATAAATGACACTTTAAATTAAAAAGCATTATTTTTCCTATTTTGTAAAGATTGTTTCTCTTATCAATGAATTGGGTAAATAAAACAACAATTTTATGAATCCATTAATAACATTATAGTTTTGTCAATGTCCGTATGTTGTGCAGGGGAGAGAACTGAGTATCAGGCTTGACAGACTAACGTATTACTGTCGGCTGAGCAGAACGAAAGAAAGATAAACGAAAAAATTAGTTTAATTTCTTATTAGTATAGCGCAAATAAATGCAAATCTATAGCATTAAATGAAAATAAGAGAAATATCGATTAAAAAGTAAGCTGACTAAATGATTGTAAATTTCTGGTTCAAGTGAGGTCAAGTGATATGATAGCGCACTCGAATAGACTCAAATAAAATAATTTACTTATCAAATGAAAATATAAACTTTACATTAAAAGATGTATAAAAGATGCACACTGTGACCCTATAGTAAAAACCCATTTAGTGGGAAACCAAAACCGATTCACCAACTCACTAAAACCTAATGTCATAACTATGATCCACCTTTTTGATCGCTATGTTGATGGCAAATAAATAATCTATATATAGGACATTCCTTCCATAATACGGGAATATATGTATAACAATAAGTCTAAACTAAATATATCAGTTGTATTAACTGTGAAACATAAGTAAATCGGTCGAAAAATCATATATGAGTAACTCAATTAATAAAATGTATATTTTTAAATTACAATGATTTTTAATTACGTTCATTCTAATTTTATGGGATTAAAATTTTAGTTTTTTCCATGAACATTTTCTGTGTGACAAACATAGCCAATAAATAACTAAAACACCAATTTTAATTATTCTGAATTTTTACATTTTGGTAAACAAGTACTATGATTAATCGTTTAAGAGCTTTATATCAAGATATCTTCTTTATTATGTATCGTACATATACTTATCATCAATAAAATACTGGATTTATAAGATATAACATGATTTTACGCGGTTAAATTTCAGTTTTGCTGAGGCTATAAATATCTAATAAAAACGTAAATTGTATAGTGATAACAATTATATAAATAACCGTAACATAATGGACATACACATATCTAATGGTTTTAAGTTTTTAAATAACTAATAAGTAACTGCGTGTTTCTATATTTTTAGTTAATTTATGCATTTATTCACCTCAATGACCTCATAAATGTGAATTAATATAAGACATCTAAATCACAGAAATGTATAAATCCAATCGATTTATTTTAAATGACCAATTAAATTAGTTTCGGATAAGAAAATGAAGGTATTATACAAATGATACACTTCTGAGATCTCCATTAGGATGCTATGCATAAGACCTTCAAATAAAATTTCAGTCTTATTAGGCTTCACATATTCTGTAAATCTAGGTAGAAATTAAATGAACGAAACATTTTTTATTTCTCAATGAGAGGATCCTCATACATATTCAACTACTTTATTAAACCTTAGCGAAACGATTTAAATGTGAATGACACTCAGTGTTAAGCAGGTTTTTTCCTATTTTGTAAAGATATTTGCACAGATAAAACAACAATTTTATAATTCCGTTGGTAACTTACTAGTGCATTATTAACTTAATATAGTGAATTAAATGTTACATAGTATGCTACCAGTTCATAAAATGGTCTTTTGCTTATGAATGATTTCAAGTGTATAATTTATTTTGGTAAACATGATAAAACAAACACACATGACAAAACTAAGCAGAAAATGTACAAAAACAGACAAAAACAGATACGACCAACTTAGTAACATTGAACTGGTGACAGTCCATTTAAAAATATACACCTACGTAAATGTTGTTTTTTGTGTGATCCTTATTGATTGACTTCATTTAAATTAAAAAATAAAAACGACTTAGTAGACTAGAATATACAAGCCTTGTAAATATAATACACTTCTGAGATACCCATTATGAGCTTTAACTTACTTTATAGTGCTTCACATATTATTGTTTATTAGTCTATCTGATCAAATATTAAATATTTTTTAAATGTACAAAAACGTTCATTTTTCAAATATGGGATATAAATTCATATACAAAAATTATATCATACTTGAGCCAAACTATTGAAATTAAAGTTCATCAATGTTCTTTTTTTAACTGTAAGGATAATTTATACAATCAGATATTTGGGTAAATAAAACAATATACGAGATTGTTCTATGCAAGAAAGATATTCTTATTCTTTATTTATTTGCAAATTTTTCACATATTTATTTACAAATAATGTCCTTGCTCAGAATCATTGAACTTATGATTCTTCAACTCCTTTCAGCTCAGCCATTAGTCTGTTGTAGAGTTCTTCCCCACACTCTTTAGGACCGATGCTTTCAAATAATTTAATAAATGAGTATTCGTGATTTCTAACTTTGTTGCAAACGTAACAATCAGAACCACAAGTAGCTGTTTCTGTACGGTCCCTCTTGAATTTTATATTTTCTACATCCTCGACCAGTTCAGCCATTCTTTGAAGTTTTTCTTCAGCTTCTGGACTCCAGCTAGTTTTTGCAAATCTCAGCTCAAACATGACCATCAGCAAGTTTGCACACATTGTACCTGTGGGTGATAGTGTTGTTACCCGGAGTGTAATAAAGTGTCTGAAAAATACCTTTATGTAACTTGAAAACTGTATTGAAAGAGTGGTGGGTGGATAGTAACAGATTTATATAAAATGTTGTCAAAATCGAACGGTTATTGTATCTTAAAGATAATGTTTCACACAAAATAGTTCACTCTTAACAAGTGTGATATTATATAACTAAGACATATGTTTACTATAGTACAAACAATTTTTAATAAATTAATAATACTGGTTTTTGAAGCTAAAAATACACATATGAATGAAAATAATTTACGTTAAATTTCATTACTCATAACACATATAAAAAGTCATGTGATATTTTTGATATTTTTAGTATAATAAAAATTAAAGACTATGAAACTAAATCAACTGCCATGATGCAATTAAAACGAATCTCAGACATATTACAGTTGTATTATTTTTGTCTTTAGTTAGCATACATTTTTATTTATTTTTTTCCCAAAAAACTTGATATGATTTGTTTGTAACGTTATTTTAGTTGACAAGGCTCATACATTGTAAAACTGTACATTGTGAAGCCAAATAAATGAATTTGAATATGAAGTGCAATTGAACATACAATACACTCCCTTTCATCCAAATAATGAACTTTATACTTTAGGTAACACTAAAAAACCTTATACTGTACGAACAAAACTATACATTGTATATCTATGTAAATACAAATGTACATAACTAGACTTTATATTCGTATATTACATTCAAGTATGAAGGATTAACATAATGAACTTGGGTATAGGACATTTATTTTATGATACCTATTTACGTTGTATTCATGTTATTTATATTAATATGGAATAGAAACTGTAATTTAGATAATAATTTATTTCTCAAACACAGTGAATTATTAGCATTGATATTAAGTAACACTCAAATAATAATATGGAATGAAAACTATAAGTTACTTTCAAAGTTAATTCCCACTCACTTTGTCTTATTAGAATTGATAGTAAGAAACTTTCAAAATAATTCATATGACGTTTGTATTAAAAAAACCATATGTATATTTTAAACTAGTTAGGCCAGAGGATTAAGGCAGTGAGGAAAGAACAAAGTAACCCAAATGCCGTTCAAAGACAAATAGAGCACACTTATTGTAATGTATTACAAATAAAGTAACCAAAACCACAATTGTTAAATGTAATGTTTGTCGTTGCGTTAAATAAATCAGAATGGTAATTTTGCACTTCATTGTTTTCTCTTAAATATATTTTTCCATGCCAAGGAAAATAACACATATGTTTTAAATGAATGTATGTCTATGTTACAATAGGAATGTGTTGTTGTGTAATATTTAAAATAAATACTATCACTTTAAAACTTTCAAATATTTATCCTCCTCCAACTAAATTTTTATACATTACATGTTATGTGTTCTGAATAATTAATTTATAGATAAAGAACATTTATTGAGAAAAGTTTCGTTAAATCATAGAAATATAATTACGTAATATGCTTAATGTTTAAGGCTTGGAGATAAATGAAACATATTACTCATATTAAAATTTCTTTTTTCAAAATATTAATATAGTAAAACACAGTTTACTACATATCCAGCACACCTCACACAAACATCTCTCATACAACAAAAACCTACACCTCCCGAAAATACACAAAACACAACCAACTGACAAACTCAATTTGATGACGCTAACAGTAAATACTAAGAAAATCTAAAGTCCCATCTACCATCCACCAACCCAACCTACAACTCCTAAACCCAAACAAAACCCCCAGTAGCAAAAACCAACCCCTCCACACCCCCCTCCCTTCAACTCTACTCAACCTTACCCAAAAATCCCTTACTATGCCCCAACCAAAATCCAACTCCCAAATATCCCCATCCCCCCAACACTCCGGTTCAAGCACAACCACCCGACACCATACATAACCAAACACCCTAGAACTACACAAAGTGTATCCACAATCCGAATAACCCCCTTCCCAAACCCCCCATATACCATGCAACCAAACACCCCCCCACACAACCCTGCTAATGTTCCAAAATAACAAACATACCCATTAAAACAACTAGCCTACAACTCACCTGATCAAATAGCAAGCTCAGAATACCACCAAAAAATTCAACCTTCCATTATACACACCGCTCTCCACGACCCTTAACAACCCCAACAATGCAACTAAAACATGATACACTATTAACACACACACCCCACACCGTACCAACCCACAACACCAAAACTCAATAACCCACAGACCGAGCCCACCCAAACACTACACAACAAATCCCCACCATCCAAAACAACCTACCTCAACTTATCTATCCCCCACCCTACCCCCCAAAACAACCAAATCCCCAAAAACCATCCCAAAACAACATCCAGCATCGACCATACCAAACCCAAGCCCAAAAACCACCCCAATCAATCCAACACCCCCTACTTGCTCTCTAAAAAAAACACTAACACAAAACACCACCCCACTCCCTTATACACCAACCCTACAAACCCCCCCCCAAACCACCCCACCTATAAACCTCAACCCCCCTAACAAACCCCCACAGCAACCCTCAACACACCTATAAACATAGAACACCTATATGAATTCGCTGTAAACACATAAAAATAAACACAATCCCGGTTAACACATAAACAGTAAAATTAGTAATATAAGCCCCTTTATATGTGTATGTGCACAGTTCGAATTCAATGAAGTTGCACTAAAAAGTTACCGTAAGCTACTCTATCTGTCTTTGTGATATTCTTTGATTAAAATAGTAAAAATTAAAGTCTAATACTTAATGTAATTATGCATTATATTTCAAACTAAACTAAGATTTACAGTAGGACAAATTGAGTTTATAACGATTGTTTTAAAATTGTATTATGTGCGTATAATTTTAATGAATAAAGCTATATTAATAGATAGTATTTATTCAAAGTAACTGTGTTTTACTATATTAATATTTTGAAAAAAGAAATTTTAATATGAGTAATATGTTTCATTTATCTCCAAGCCTTAAACATTAAGCATATTACGTAATTATATTTCTATGATTTAACGAAACTTTTCTCAATAAATGTTCTTTATCTATAAATTAATTATTCAGAACACATAACATGTAATGTATAAAAATTTAGTTGGAGGAGGATAAATATTTGAAAGTTTTAAAGTGATAGTATTTATTTTAAATATTACACAACAACACATTCCTATTGTAACATAGACATACATTCATTTAAAACATATGTGTTATTTTCCTTGGCATGGAAAAATATATTTAAGAGAAAACAATGAAGTGCAAAATTACCATTCTGATTTATTTAACGCAACGACAAACATTACATTTAACAATTGTGGTTTTGGTTACTTTATTTGTAATACATTACAATAAGTGTGCTCTATTTGTCTTTGAACGGCATTTGGGTTACTTTGTTCTTTCCTCACTGCCTTAATCCTCTGGCCTAACTAGTTTAAAATATACATATGGTTTTTTTAATACAAACGTCATATGAATTATTTTGAAAGTTTCTTACTATCAATTCTAATAAGACAAAGTGAGTGGGAATTAACTTTGAAAGTAACTTATAGTTTTCATTCCATATTATTATTTGAGTGTTACTTAATATCAATGCTAATAATTCACTGTGTTTGAGAAATAAATTATTATCTAAATTACAGTTTCTATTCCATATTAATATAAATAACATGAATACAACGTAAATAGGTATCATAAAATAAATGTCCTATACCCAAGTTCATTATGTTAATCCTTCATACTTGAATGTAATATACGAATATAAAGTCTAGTTATGTACATTTGTATTTACATAGATATACAATGTATAGTTTTGTTCGTACAGTATAAGGTTTTTTAGTGTTACCTAAAGTATAAAGTTCATTATTTGGATGAAAGGGAGTGTATTGTATGTTCAATTGCACTTCATATTCAAATTCATTTATTTGGCTTCACAATGTACAGTTTTACAATGTATGAGCCTTGTCAACTAAAATAACGTTACAAACAAATCATATCAAGTTTTTTGGGAAAAAAATAAATAAAAATGTATGCTAACTAAAGACAAAAATAATACAACTGTAATATGTCTGAGATTCGTTTTAATTGCATCATGGCAGTTGATTTAGTTTCATAGTCTTTAATTTTTATTATACTAAAAATATCAAAAATATCACATGACTTTTTATATGTGTTATGAGTAATGAAATTTAACGTAAATTATTTTCATTCATATGTGTATTTTTAGCTTCAAAAACCAGTATTATTAATTTATTAAAAATTGTTTGTACTATAGTAAACATATGTCTTAGTTATATAATATCACACTTGTTAAGAGTGAACTATTTTGTGTGAAACATTATCTTTAAGATACAATAACCGTTCGATTTTGACAACATTTTATATAAATCTGTTACTATCCACCCACCACTCTTTCAATACAGTTTTCAAGTTACATAAAGGTATTTTTCAGACACTTTATTACACTCCGGGTAACAACACTATCACCCACAGGTACAATGTGTGCAAACTTGCTGATGGTCATGTTTGAGCTGAGATTTGCAAAAACTAGCTGGAGTCCAGAAGCTGAAGAAAAACTTCAAAGAATGGCTGAACTGGTCGAGGATGTAGAAAATATAAAATTCAAGAGGGACCGTACAGAAACAGCTACTTGTGGTTCTGATTGTTACGTTTGCAACAAAGTTAGAAATCACGAATACTCATTTATTAAATTATTTGAAAGCATCGGTCCTAAAGAGTGTGGGGAAGAACTCTACAACAGACTAATGGCTGAGCTGAAAGGAGTTGAAGAATCATAAGTTCAATGATTCTGAGCAAGGACATTATTTGTAAATAAATATGTGAAAAATTTGCAAATAAATAAAGAATAAGAATATCTTTCTTGCATAGAACAATCTCGTATATTGTTTTATTTACCCAAATATCTGATTGTATAAATTATCCTTACAGTTAAAAAAAGAACATTGATGAACTTTAATTTCAATAGTTTGGCTCAAGTATGATATAATTTTTGTATATGAATTTATATCCCATATTTGAAAAATGAACGTTTTTGTACATTTAAAAAATATTTAATATTTGATCAGATAGACTAATAAACAATAATATGTGAAGCACTATAAAGTAAGTTGAAGCTCATAATGGGTATCTCAGAAGTGTATTATATTTACAAGGCTTGTATATTCTAGTCTACTAAGTCGTTTTTATTTTTTAATTTAAATGAAGTCAATCAATAAGGATCACACAAAAAACAACATTTACGTAGGTGTATATTTTTAAATGGACTGACACCAGTTCAATGTTACTAAGTTGGTCGTATCTGTTTTTGTCTGTTTTTGTACATTTTCTGCCTAGTTTTGTCATGTGTGTTTGTTTTATCATGTTTACCAAAATAAATTATACACTTGAAATCATTCATAAGCAAAAGACCATTTTATGAACTGGTAGCATACTATGTAACATTTAATTCACTATATTAAGTTAATAATGCACTAGTAAGTTACCAACGGAATTATAAAATTGTTGTTTTATCTGTGCAAATATCTTTACAAAATAGGAAAAAACCTGCTTAACACTGAGTGTCATTCACATTTAAATCGTTTCGCTAAGGTTTAATAAAGTAGTTGAATATGTATGAGGATCCTCTCATTGAGAAATAAAAAATGTTTCGTTCATTTAATTTCTACCTAGATTTACAGAATATGTGAAGCCTAATAAGACTGAAATTTTATTTGAAGGTCTTATGCATAGCATCCTAATGGAGATCTCAGAAGTGTATCATTTGTATAATACCTTCATTTTCTTATCCGAAACTAATTTAATTGGTCATTTAAAATAAATCGATTGGATTTATACATTTCTGTGATTTAGATGTCTTATATTAATTCACATTTATGAGGTCATTGAGGTGAATAAATGCATAAATTAACTAAAAATATAGAAACACGCAGTTACTTATTAGTTATTTAAAAACTTAAAACCATTAGATATGTGTATGTCCATTATGTTACGGTTATTTATATAATTGTTATCACTATACAATTTACGTTTTTATTAGATATTTATAGCCTCAGCAAAACTGAAATTTAACCGCGTAAAATCATGTTATATCTTATAAATCCAGTATTTTATTGATGATAAGTATATGTACGATACATAATAAAGAAGATATCTTGATATAAAGCTCTTAAACGATTAATCATAGTACTTGTTTACCAAAATGTAAAAATTCAGAATAATTAAAATTGGTGTTTTAGTTATTTATTGGCTATGTTTGTCACACAGAAAATGTTCATGGAAAAAACTAAAATTTTAATCCCATAAAATTAGAATGAACGTAATTAAAAATCATTGTAATTTAAAAATATACATTTTATTAATTGAGTTACTCATATATGATTTTTCGACCGATTTACTTATGTTTCACAGTTAATACAACTGATATATTTAGTTTAGACTTATTGTTATACATATATTCCCGTATTATGGAAGGAATGTCCTATATATAGATTATTTATTTGCCATCAACATAGCGATCAAAAAGGTGGATCATAGTTATGACATTAGGTTTTAGTGAGTTGGTGAATCGGTTTTGGTTTCCCACTAAATGGGTTTTTACTATAGGGTCACAGTGTGCATCTTTTATACATCTTTTAATGTAAAGTTTATATTTTCATTTGATAAGTAAATTATTTTATTTGAGTCTATTCGAGTGCGCTATCATATCACTTGACCTCACTTGAACCAGAAATTTACAATCATTTAGTCAGCTTACTTTTTAATCGATATTTCTCTTATTTTCATTTAATGCTATAGATTTGCATTTATTTGCGCTATACTAATAAGAAATTAAACTAATTTTTTCGTTTATCTTTCTTTCGTTCTGCTCAGCCGACAGTAATACGTTAGTCTGTCAAGCCTGATACTCAGTTCTCTCCCCTGCACAACATACGGACATTGACAAAACTATAATGTTATTAATGGATTCATAAAATTGTTGTTTTATTTACCCAATTCATTGATAAGAGAAACAATCTTTACAAAATAGGAAAAATAATGCTTTTTAATTTAAAGTGTCATTTATATTTAGACGTTTATCTCATGTTTATTATATTAGTTGTACATGTATGAAGATCCTTTATTTGAGAAATTAAACATTTTTATCCATTTAATATTTATCCAGATGTACAGAACTGCAGGCTCTAATGTTTACCATCTCTTTAGAAATCTATAATGTGGATACTAGTAAAAATATCTTTATGAAAACACGAAATTAATTTACTTAGCTAAGTTTAATTTATTTTACTATCATTTCTATTACATCTTTATTTCTATCATTAAACCGAATATAAAAGATATGTAGACAAAAGAAGTATAAACTTAAACGGTTGATTTGGTATACCCTGTGTTATACAAATTATTTAAACATAACAATTATTATAGTATTTACTCTCACGGCTCATTTTAAGAGAAAACAATGTAAAGTATTATTGTTAGATATGAGAAGGCAACACAAGATTGAACGTATTCTAAGGTGAATATGAATGATTACATAAGTAGGCTGATTGACTGTATTATAAAAAGTCTAGCAACCAGTAAAACTAGGTAACATACAGCTTTACGTTGGATAAAAAACACGTATTATTGGTCTGATTTTCAACTAATTGACAATCCTGATACTCAGTTCTCTCCCTTACACAACACACGGACACTGACAAAATTGAACTTGGATAGATTTTACTTATACAAGAAATGTTTTATCTTAAACATAGGACATATGTATGCACTTAAGGATACAAGTGTAGAAGAACGATTTGCATATCTGAAATGAAATTTATATTGAATTTAACATCTATATTGTATTATTCCATTTTTATATTGTTTTTATCCGTTCAAAGTGAGCCGATGAGTTTAGTTTTTATTTAATTAGTAAATCAGTATCAAGGTATAACTTTTTATTTTTTTAAGTTATTTGAAAGTTCGATTTTTTCAATACGTGTTTGTGATATTTATGTTGAAATTCTAAGAAAAGACTAAATTATCAACATAATATACGACATTTAATACACTATAAAGTTATTAATGGATTCATTGTTGTTTTATTTACTCAATTATCTTTAAAAAGTAGGAAAAAACATATGTTTAACCAAAAGTGTCATTTATATTTAATCGTTGTATATTATAATAGTTTAGACATTTATGAAGATTCTTTCTTGGAGACATTAAACGTTTTTATCCATTTAATATTTACATAACTGCAAGTTCTAATGTGATTAACATATTAGATTAAGATTTTACTTAAGGCTCTTGTGCGTAAGATCCTAATGGAAATCTGAAATGAAATGTATAGAGAACTTCACATCTATAGCCTATTGTAATATATTAGAGAAAATAAACTATTATTTTTCAATTCTATATTTATACACTCACATAAAAATAAAAATCTTCTCAACAGAAGGACTTAAGTATGCAAATGATGAATATCGTTTTGTTTAACAAGTCTGAAATGAAATGTGTATCAAATTTTATTTTGATACCCTTGTCATAAGTAGAATATAACTTATTGAAGTCTTGTAGTAAATTTATAATAAATAACAGCAATTTACATCTATAAAGTAATTATTTATGTTATTAGGTTAAAATAATGGGATAGTTTGTAAATAGAGGGACTTTATTTGATATCTTAAAGCGAATGTTACCTTCAATATTATTCGATTATTTTAACTAACGTGTGAGGGAATAATAATTGAACTACTTGACTCATAATTTAAATCATTACCAATATCAACTAAATATCAAATTTACTAACAAATTTCAGACACATCTATCCTTTAGCAGAAGACGCATCTGGTTTGAATATTAAATGATCATAACAAATTATTACTATATTAAATATAAATTATTATTTGAATAAATACTGTAAATACAGTATTATTGAACCATTTATGAAAGAAAAAATGTCACCATTTAGGTTACCAGAGCCAACTAGAAACTTTGGTTGTTGTTGAGGAAAATGCACGTACAGATAGGTCTACTAATGAAGTTTCATCTCTTTGTAAATTTGTATTAAATTATATGAATTTTTATATCTGCCTCACTACCACATATAGAGTATATATTAAAAATAAACATTCTTACAAATATTTAACAATTTAAGAAAAAAATAGTCGTCAGGTCACCTAAACTTTGGTTGTTGTTGAAAAACATGCATGTACAGATACTATAAAGTTTCCACTCTTTGCAGATTTTATTAAATTATATGAATTTTTATATCATCTGTCTTACTACCACATATAGAGTATATATTAAAAATAAACATTCTTACAAATATTTACCAATCGATTAAACTTTTGGTTGTTGTTGAGATACATGCATGTACAGATGAAGTTTCCACTCTTTGCAGATTTTTATTAAATTATATGAATTTTTATATCATCTGTCTTACTACCACATATAGAGTATATATATTAAAAATAAACATTCTTACAAATATTTACCAATCGATTAAACTTTGGTTGTTGTTGAGATACATGTATGTACAGATGAAGTTTCCACTCTTTGCAGATTTTTATTGAATTATATGACTTTTTATATCTGTCTTACTACCACAAGTACACATGATGAAACATTGCAAAATTGGACTTGGACAATTGTATACCATACAAATACATCAGTTGGTTTTTAAAAAAGACAGTATTTTTTATAGAGTTTTCAGTATTTAATAATTGACATTATTATACTTTATTCCTAAATAACATTTAAATATTGTCCGACTTATTACTTTAAAAATATCTGCAATACAACTTCTCCTTACGATTTTTAAATAATTAATTAAATATTACTATAACTTATTCCATAACAGAATTTAAATATTGTGCTACTTATGTCATTAAAAAATTATAAAATAGTATATTACCTTACGATTTTTAAATACTAAATTAAATATTAAATAAAATATATGGAAAAACCACTTAAATATGGAATACGAACAACATGCAATGAAAAACAAAGTATCAGGCTAGCACAATAACAACTATTATATCATAACGCAACAAAGAATAAATATCGGTTGACCATTCTGATGAATCGATGCACTTATTATAGTACACGGATTTATTATAGTACAATACGAATGAAGAAAAAAAACCTCTGGTTCATTTGTTAAATGGTCAGAACAAATTAATACTATATAAAATACAAAATATTATTCAAATTAATACTGTGTAACAAGAAAAATTACACTTTAATTAAAGCACGTCTTTTTTCATAGAGTTTTCGAAAATATAAATATTAATTATTATATGAATATCATCTACTATATGTAGGCACTATAATTTAAATACTCTTTATAGGATTAAATCAGGGGAAAAAGACGTTGACTGGTTAAGAACAATCCTTCAATTAATTTTATTTAAACATATTATACCTTGTTTAGCTCAGGTGAACGAATTTAGAAGTTTTAAAATAAATAGAGTATTAGGTTAGCAGAAGTGAAGAGGAACTGTAATTGATGCCAAGAAAAGTCGTGCACCAGCGGGCTGATAAAGAGCGCGCCGCCTGACACTAGGGTCAAGCGATATGATAGCGCGCCAACGCTCGACTTTAGAGATCTTGTCAAGGTCTGTTCTCCTAATACTTAACGAACATATTTTAACGTATTTATTAACGCGTTTGTATTTTAATCATCGTATTCGTATTTATTATAGTTTAAACGTAAAAAAGGATTACGAATTAAAATTAATATTACTGTAACACCAAAGGAAAAAACGTAATATAGAAATAATTTAATAATCGTATACAGTATTTATTATAGTATAATGTAATAAATCGTGTGAATTGGCAGCACTGAGATATTTTTTTGCAATTAATCGTGTGAATTGGTAACACTGTGGAAAAAAACAGTTAGTACATTTTAAGAAAAACATGTTTTTTTTGTGCATCTTTCACATATGGCACCACATCAGTTGATACTAGCGCGCGAAAACGGCGTGACGTCACACCAAAACAACACTGACCTAGGACAACACGGCGTGACGTCACACCAAAACAACACTGACCTAGGACAACTGACCTTCAAGGTCACCACGTGGCTGATAACAGTAGTAAACAACAGTAAACTTGACCTCAAGGTCAACACGTGGCTGATATCGCGCGATAGGCGCTGACCTTTGACCTGATTTTGAACTCCCATGGTTTTGGCCTGATTTTGAACTCCCATCTTATACTACTTATGTCCGTTCATTTGTACAATTCACAATTCACTCTAAACCCTTAAAATATTACCTTTTAACACTTAACACGTTATACAACAACAAGTAGTCTTTGCCATGCTATGTCCGTTCATTTGTACAATTCACAATTCACTCTAAACCCTTAAAATATTACCTTTTAACACTTAACACGTTATACAACAACAAGTAGTCTTTGCTATGCTATGTCCGTTCATTTGTACAATTCACAATTCACTCTAAACCCTTAAAATATTACCTTTTAACACTTAACACGTTATACAACAACAAGTTGTCTTTGCCATGCTATGTCCGTTCATTTGTACAATTCACAATTCACTCTAAACCCTTAAAATATTACCTTTTAACACTTAACACGTTATACAACAACAAGTAGTTTTTGCTATGCTATGTCCGTTCATTTGTACAATTCACAATTCACTCTAAACCCTTAAAATATTACCTTTTAACACTTAACACGTTATACAACAACAAGTAGTCTTTGCTATGCTATGTCCGTTCATTTGTACAATTCACAATTCACTCTAAACCCTTAAAATATTACCTTTTAACACTTAACACGTTATAAAACAACAAGTAGTCTTTGCTATGCTATGTCCGTTCATTTGTACAATTCACAATTCACTCTAAACCCTTAAAATATTACCTTTTAACACTTAACACGTTATACAACAACAAGTAGTCTTTGCTATGCTATGTCCGTTCATTTGTACAATTCACAATTCACTCTAAACCCTTAAAATATTACCTTTTAACACTTAACACGTTATACAACAACAAGTAGTCTTTGCTATGCTATGTCCGTTCATTTGTACAATTCACAATTCACTCTAAGCCCTTAAAATATTACCTTTTAACACTTAACACGTTATACAACAACAAGTAGTCTTTGCCATGCTATGTCCGTTCATTTGTACAATTCACAATTCACTCTAAACCCTTAATATATTACCTTTTAACACTTAACACGTTATACAACAACAAGTAGTCTTTGCTATGCTATGTCCGTTCATTTGTACAATTCACAATTCACTCTAAACCCTTAAAATATTACCTTTTAACACTTAACACGTTATACAACAACAAGTTGTCTTTGCCATGCTATGTCCGTTCATTTGTACAATTCACAATTCACTCTAAACCCTTAAAATATTATTTTTTATCACTTAACACGTTATACAACAACAAGTTGTCTTTGCCATGCTATGTCCGTTCATTTGTACAATTCACAATTCACTCTAAACCCTTAAAATATTACCTTTTTACACTTAACACGTTATACAACAACAAGTTGTCTTTGCCATGCTATGTCCGTTCATTTGTACTATTTACAATTCACTCTAAACCCTTAAAATATTACCTTTTAACACTTAACACGTTATACAACAACAAGTTGTCTTTGCCATGCTATGTCCGTTCATTTGTACAATTCACAATTCACTCTAAACCCTTAAAATATTACTTTTTAACCCTTAACACGTTATACAACAACAAGTAGTCTTTGCTATGCTATGTCCGTTCATTTGTACAATTCACAATTCACTCTAAACCCTTAAAATATTACCTTTTAACACTTAACACGTTATATAACAACAAGTAGTCTTTGCTATGCTATGTCCGTTCATTTATACAATTCACTCTAAACCCTTAAAATATTACTTTTTAACACTTAACACGTTATACAATAACAAGTAGTCTTTGCCATGCTATGTCCGTTCATTTGTACAATTCACAATTCACTCTTAACCCTTAAAATATTACCTTTTAACACTTAACACGTTATACAACAACAAGTTGTCTTTGCCATGCTATGTCCGTTCATTTGTACAATTCACAATTCACTCTAAACCCTTAAAATATTACTTTTTAACCCTTAACACGTTATACAACAACAAGTAGTCTTTGCTATGCTATGTCCGTTCATTTGTACAATTCACAATTCACTCTAAACCCTTAAAATATTACCTTTTAACACTTAACACGTTATATAACAACAAGTAGTCCTTGCTATGCTATGTCCGTTCATTTGTACAATTCACTCTAAACCCTTAAAATATTACTTTTTAACACTTAACACGTTATACAATAACAAGTAGTCTTTGCCATGCTATGTCCGTTCATTTGTAAAATTTACAATTCACTCTTAACCCTTAAAATATTACCTTTTAACACTTAACACGTTATACAACAACAAGTTGTCTTTGCCATGCTATGTCCGTTCATTTGTACAATTCACAATTCACTCTAAACCCTTAAAATATTACCTTTTAACACTTAACACGTTATACAACAACAAGTAGTCTTTGCCATGCTATGTCCGTTCATTTGTACAATTCACAATTCACTCTAAACCCTTAAAATATTACCTTTTAACACTTAACACGTTATACAACAACAAGTAGTCTTTGCCATGCTATGTCCGTTCATTTGTACAATTCACAATTAACTCTAAACCCTTAAAATATTACTTTTTAACACTTAACACGTTATACAACAACAAGTTGTCTTTGCCATGCTATGTCCGTTCATTTGTACAATTCACAATACACTCTAAACCCTTAAAATATTACCTTTTAACACTTAATACGTTAAACAAGAACAAGTAGTCTTTGCCATGCTATGTCCGTTCATTTGTACAATTCACAATTCACTCTAAACCCTTAAAATATTACTTTTTAACACTTAACACGTTATACAACAACAAGTTGTCTTTGCCATGCTATGTCCGTTCATTTGTACAATTCACAATTCACTCTAAACCCTTAAAATATTACTTTTTAACACTTAACACGTTATACAACAACAAGTTGTCTTTGCCATGCTATGTCCGTTCATTTGTACAATTCACAATTCACTCTAAACCCTTAAAATATTACCTTTTTACACTTAACACGTTATACAACAACAAGTTGTCTTTGCCATGCTATGTCCGTTCATTTGTACTATTTACAATTCACTCTAAACCCTTAAAATATTACCTTTTAACACTTAACACGTTATACAACAACAAGTTGTCTTTGCCATGCTATGTCCGTTCATTTGTACAATTCACAATTCACTCTAAACCCTTAAAATATTACTTTTTAACCCTTAACACGTTATACAACAACAAGTAGTCTTTGCTATGCTATGTCCGTTCATTTGTACAATTCACAATTCACTCTAAACCCTTAAAATATTACCTTTTAACACTTAACACGTTATATAACAACAAGTAGTCCTTGCTATGCTATGTCCGTTCATTTGTACAATTCACTCTAAACCCTTAAAATATTACTTTTTAACACTTAACACGTTATACAATAACAAGTAGTCTTTGCCATGCTATGTCCGTTCATTTGTACAATTCACAATTCACTCTTAACCCTTAAAATATTACCTTTTAACACTTAACACGTTATACAACAACAAGTTGTCTTTGCCATGCTATGTCCGTTCATTTGTACAATTCACAATTCACTCTAAACCCTTAAAATATTACTTTTTAACACTTAACACGTTATACAACAACAATTAGTCTTTGCTATGCTATGTCCGTTCATTTGTACAATTCACAATTCACTCTAAACCCTTAAAATATTACCTTTTAACACTTAATACGTTATACAAGAACAAGTAGTCTTTGCCATGCTATGTCCGTTCATTTGTACAATTCACAATTCACTCTAAACCCTTAAAATATTACCTTTTAACACTTAACACGTTATACAACAACAAGTAGTCTTTGCCATGCTATGTCCGTTCATTTGTACAATTCACAATTCACTCTAAACCCTTAAAATATTACTTTTTAACACTTAACACGTTATACAACAACAAGTTGTCTTTGCCATGCTATGTCCGTTCATTTGTACAATTCACAATTCACTCTAAACCCTTAAAATATTACCTTTTAACACTTAATACGTTATACAAGAACAAGTAGTCTTTGCCATGCTATGTCCGTTCATTTGTACAATTCACAATTCACTCTAAACCCTTAAAATATTTCTTTTTAACACTTAACACGTTATACAACAACAAGTTTCTTTGCTATGCTATGTCCGTTCATTTGTACAATTCACAATTCACTCTAAACCCTTAAAATATTACCTTTTAACACTTAACACGTTATACAACAACAAGTTGTCTTTGCCATGCTATTTCCGTTCATTTGTACAATTCACAATTCACTCTAAACCCTTAAAATATTACCTTTTAACACTTAACACGTTATACAACAACAAGTAGTCTTTGCTATGCTTTGTCCGTTCATTTGTACAATTCACAATTCACTCTAAACCCTTAAAATATTACTTTTTAACACTTAACACGTTATACAACAACAAGTTGTCTTTGCCATGCTATGTCCGTTCATTTGTACAATTCACAATTCACTCTAAACCCTTAAAATATTACCTTTTTACACTTAACACGTTATACAACAACAAGTTGTCTTTGCCATGCTATGTCCGTTCATTTGTACTATTTACAATTCACTCTAAACCCTTAAAATATTACCTTTTAACACTTAACACGTTATACAACAACAAGTTGTCTTTGCCATGCTATGTCCGTTCATTTGTACAATTCACAATTCACTCTAAACCCTTAAAATATTACTTTTTAACCCTTAACACGTTATACAACAACAAGTAGTCTTTGCTATGCTATGTCCGTTCATTTGTACAATTCACAATTCACTCTAAACCCTTAAAATATTACCTTTTAACACTTAACACGTTATATAACAACAAGTAGTCCTTGCTATGCTATGTCCGTTCATTTGTACAATTCACTCTAAACCCTTAAAATATTACTTTTTAACACTTAACACGTTATACAATAACAAGTAGTCTTTGCCATGCTATGTCCGTTCATTTGTACAATTCACAATTCACTCTTAACCCTTAAAATATTACCTTTTAACACTTAACACGTTATACAACAACAAGTTGTCTTTGCCATGCTATGTCCGTTCATTTGTACAATTCACAATTCACTCTAAACCCTTAAAATATTACTTTTTAACACTTAACACGTTATACAACAACAATTAGTCTTTGCTATGCTATGTCCGTTCATTTGTACAATTCACAATTCACTCTAAACCCTTAAAATATTACCTTTTAACACTTAATACGTTATACAAGAACAAGTAGTCTTTGCCATGCTATGTCCGTTCATTTGTACAATTCACAATTCACTCTAAACCCTTAAAATATTACCTTTTAACACTTAACACGTTATACAACAACAAGTAGTCTTTGCCATGCTATGTCCGTTCATTTGTACAATTCACAATTCACTCTAAACCCTTAAAATATTACTTTTTAACACTTAACACGTTATACAACAACAAGTTGTCTTTGCCATGCTATGTCCGTTCATTTGTACAATTCACAATTCACTCTAAACCCTTAAAATATTACCTTTTAACACTTAATACGTTATACAAGAACAAGTAGTCTTTGCCATGCTATGTCCGTTCATTTGTACAATTCACAATTCACTCTAAACCCTTAAAATATTTCTTTTTAACACTTAACACGTTATACAACAACAAGTTTCTTTGCTATGCTATGTCCGTTCATTTGTACAATTCACAATTCACTCTAAACCCTTAAAATATTACCTTTTAACACTTAACACGTTATACAACAACAAGTTGTCTTTGCCATGCTATTTCCGTTCATTTGTACAATTCACAATTCACTCTAAACCCTTAAAATATTACCTTTTAACACTTAACACGTTATACAACAACAAGTAGTCTTTGCTATGCTTTGTCCGTTCATTTGTACAATTCACAATTCACTCTAAACCCTTAAAATATTACCTTTTAACACTTAACACGTTATACACCAACAAGTAGTCTTTGCTATGCTATGTCCGTTCATTTGTACAATTCACAATTCACTCTAAACCCTTAAAATATTACCTTTTAACACTTAACACGTTATACAACAACAAGTAGTCTTTGCTATGCTATGTCCGTTCATTTGTACAATTCACAATTCACTCTAAACCCTTAAAATATTACCTTTTAACACTTAACACGTTATACAACAACAAGTAGTCTTTGCCATGCTATGTCCGTTCATTTGTACAATTCACAATTCAATTTAAACCCTTAATATATTACCTTTTAACACTTAACACGTTATACAACAACAAGTAGTCTTTGCTATGCTATGTCCTTTCATTTGTACAATTCACAATTCACTCTAAACCCTTAAAATATTACCTTTTAACACTTAACACGTTATAAAACAACAAGTTGTCTTTGCCATGCTATGTCCGTTCATTTGTACAATTCACAATTCACTCTAAACCCTTAAAATATTACTTTTTAACACTTAACACGTTATACAACAACAAGTAGTCTTTGCTATGCTATGTCCGTTCATTTGTACAATTCACAATTCACTCTAAACCCTTAAAATATTACCTTTTAACACTTAACACGTTATATAACAACAAGTTGTCTTTGCCATGCTATGTCCGTTCATTTGTACAATTCACAATTCACTCTAAACCCTTAAAATATTACTTTTTAACAATTAACACGTTATACAACAACAAGTTGTCTTTGCCATGCTATGTCCGTTCATTTGTACAATTCACAATTCACTCTAAACCCTTAAAATATTACCTTTTAACACTTAATACGTTATACAAGAACAAGTAGTCTTTGCCATGCTATGTCCGTTCATTTGTACAATTCACAATTCACTCTAAACCCTTAAAATATTACTTTTTAACACTTAACACGTTATACAACAACAAGTAGTCTTTGCCATGCTATGTCCGTTCATTTGTACAATTCACAATTCACTCTAAACCCTTAAAATATTACCTTTTAACACTTAACACGTTATACAACAACAAGTAGTCTTTGCCATGCTATGTCCGTTCATTTGTACAATTCACAATTCACTCTAAACCCTTAAAATATTACCTTTTAACACTTAACACGTTATACAACAACAAGTAGTCTTTGCTATGCTATGTCCGTTCATTTGTACAATTCACAATTCACTCTAAACCCTTAAAATATTACTTTTTAACACTTAACACGTTATACAACAACAAGTTGTCTTTGCCATGCTATGTCCGTTCATTTGTACAATTCACAATTCACTCTAAACCCTTAAAATATTACCTTTTAACACTTAATACGTTATACAAGAACAAGTAGTCTTTGCCATGCTATGTCCGTTCATTTGTACAATTCACAATTCACTCTAAACCCTTAAAATATTTCTTTTTAACACTTAACACGTTATACAACAACAAGTTTCTTTGCTATGCTATGTCCGTTCATTTGTACAATTCACAATTCACTCTAAACCCTTAAAATATTACCTTTTAACACTTAACACGTTATACAACAACAAGTTGTCTTTGCCATGCTATTTCCGTTCATTTGTACAATTCACAATTCAATTTAAACCCTTAATATATTACCTTTTAACACTTAACACGTTATACAACAACAAGTAGTCTTTGCTATGCTATGTCCGTTCATTTGTACAATTCACAATTCACTCTAAACCCTTAAAATATTACCTTTTAACACTTAACACGTTATACAACAACAAGTAGTCTTTGCTATGCTTTGTCCGTTCATTTGTACAATTCACAATTCACTCTAAACCCTTAAAATATTACCTTTTAACACTTAACACGTTATACACCAACAAGTAGTCTTTGCTATGCTATGTCCGTTCATTTGTACAATTCACAATTCACTCTAAACCCTTAAAATATTACCTTTTAACACTTAACACGTTATACAACAACAAGTAGTCTTTGCTATGCTATGTCCGTTCATTTGTACAATTCACAATTCACTCTAAACCCTTAAAATATTACCTTTTAACACTTAATACGTTATACAAGAACAAGTAGTCTTTGCCATGCTATGTCCGTTCATTTGTACAATTCACAATTCACTCTAAACCCTTAAAATATTACTTTTTAACACTTAACACGTTATACAAGAACAAGTAGTCTTTGCTATGCTATGTCCGTTCATTTGTACAATTCACAATTCACTCTAAACCCTTAAAATATTACTTTTTAACACTTAACACGTTATACAACAACAAGTAGTCTTTGCTATGCTATGTCCGTTCATTTGTACAATTCACAATTCACTCTAAACCCTTAAAATATTACTTTTTAACACTTAACACGTATACAACAACAAGTAGTCTTTGCTATGCTATGTCCGTTCATTTGTACAATTCACAATTCAATTTAAACCCTTAATATATTACCTTTTAACACTTAACACGTTATAAAACAACAAGTTGTCTTTGCCATGCTATGTCCGTTCATTTGTACAATTCACAATTCACTCTAAACCCTTAAAATATTACTTTTTAACACTTAACACGTTATACAACAACAAGTAGTCTTTGCTATGCTATGTCCGTTCATTTGTACAATTCACAATTCACTCTAAACCCTTAAAATATTACCTTTTAACACTTAACACGTTATATAACAACAAGTTGTCTTTGCCATGCTATGTCCGTTCATTTGTACAATTCACAATTCACTCTAAACCCTTAAAATATTACTTTTTAACACTTAACACGTTATACAACAACAAGTTGTCTTTGCCATGCTATGTCCGTTCATTTGTACAATTCACAATTCACTCTAAACCCTTAAAATATTACCTTTTAACACTTAATACGTTATACAAGAACAAGTAGTCTTTGCCATGCTATGTCCGTTCATTTGTACAATTCACAATTCACTCTAAACCCTTAAAATATTACTTTTTAACACTTAACACGTTATACAACAACAAGTAGTCTTTGCTATGCTATGTCCGTTCATTTGTACAATTCACAATTCACTCTAAACCCTTAAAATATTACCTTTTAACACTTAACACGTTATACAACAACAAGTTGTCTTTGCCATGCTATTTCCGTTCATTTGTACAATTCACAATTCACTCTAAACCCTTAAAATATTACCTTTTAACACTTAACACGTTATACAACAACAAGTAGTCTTTGCTATGCTTTGTCCGTTCATTTGTACAATTCACAATTCACTCTAAACCCTTAAAATATTACCTTTTAACACTTAACACGTTATACAACAACAAGTTGTCTTTGCCATGCTATGTCCGTTCATTTGTACAATTCACAATTCACTCTAAACCCTTAAAATATTACTTTTTAACACTTAACACGTTATACAACAACAAGTTGTCTTTGCCATGCTATGTCCGTTCATTTGTACAATTCACAATTGACTCTAAACCCTTAAAATATTACCTTTTAACACTTAACACGTTATACAACAACAAGTTGTCTTTGCCATGCTATGTCCGTTCATTTGTACAATTCACAATTCAATCTAAACCCTTAAAATATTACCTTTTAACACTTAACACGTTATACAAGAACAAGTAGTCTTTGCCATGCTATGTCCGTTCATTTGTACAATTCACAATTCACTCTAAACCCTTAAAATATTACCTTTTAACACTTAACACCTTATACAACAACAAGTAGTCTTTGCTATGCTATGTCCGTTCATTTGTACAATTCACAATTCACTCTAAACCCTTAAAATATTACCTTTTAACACTTAACCCGTTATACAACAACAAGTTGTCTTTGCCATGCTATGTCCGTTCATTTGTACAATTCACAATTCACTCTAAACCCTTAAAATATTACTTTTTAACACTTAACACGTTATACAACAACAAGTTGTCTTTGCCATGCTATGTCTGTGCATTTGTACAATTCACAATTCACTCTAAATCCTTAAAATATTACCTTTTAACACTTAACACGTTATACAACAACAAGTTGTCTTTGCCATGCTATGTCCGTTCATTTGTACAATTCACAATTCACTCTAAACCCTTAAAATATTACCTTTTAACACTTAACACGTTATACAACAACAAGTTGTCTTTGCCATGCTATGTCCGTTCATTTGTACAATTCATAATTCACTCTAAACCCTTAAAATATTACTTTTTAACACTTAACACGTTATACAACAACAAGTAGTCTTTGCTATGCTATGTCCGTTCATTTGTACAATTCACAATTCACTCTAAACCCTTAAAATATTACCTTTTAACACTTAACACGTTATATAACAACAAGTAGTCTTTGCTATGCTATGTCCGTTCATTTGTACAATTCAATCTAAACCCTTAAATTATTACTTTTTAACACTTCACACGTTATATAACAACAAGTAGTCTTTGCTATGCTATGTCCGTCATTTGTACAATTCACAATTCACTCTAAACCATTAAAATATTACCTTTTAACACTTAACACGTTATACAACAACAAGTTGTCTTTGCCATGCTATGTCCGTTCATTTGTACAATTCACAATTCACTCTAAACCCTTAAAATATTACTTTTTAACACTTAACACGTTATATAACAACAAGTAGTCTTTGCCATGCTATGTCCGTTCATTTGTACAATTCACTATTCACTCTAAACCCTTAAAATATTACCTTTTAGCACTTAACACGTTATACAACAACAAGTTGTCTTTGCCATGCTATGTCCGTTCATTTGTACAATTCACAATTCACTCTAAACCCTTAAAATTTTGTAATACTACATGCATTCGCAACAATCAAGTGACCATTTTAGAATTATTCTCTTCAAATATTATGGAATAATTACGGATATTTGCTATGGTTAAAATTTCGTTCGGAAACCATTTACAACGTTTAGGACTGTGACCCGTTTGGGTCTTTTTCGGAATGTCCCCACATATGGTAAAGATTGTCTACCAAGTCTAGAAATAACTTAAACTTACAAAAAAATTACCTTTGATATTGGTCACGTTGTTTTGACCAACAAGAAAATAACAAGCGTCATTGCTTTGATTATCAATCGGCGCCTTCTGGTATTTAGGTTAGGTTTCAAGCACTTCCTCCATTGGTTGTTAGGTTAGGTTAGGATTAAAAAAATAAAAGTTTACATGTTACTTGCTTGTGAACTTTGACTATTAATCCTTGCTTAACAGATGCTGACATTACGAAAAAGACCCATCCAATCAGTGTAAACAAACCTAAAACATAAAAATTTACTCCTCGTATACTTAATGAAATAAAGTGGATAGTGTTAAAAACATTAGAGAATTCAACTTTGATTTTTATCAATTAGATCGCAATTAACTTTGAGAATACACTATCGTACAGTATATATTAATCTTCTAGGTGTTTGACAGAGTTAAACTTGAAAGAAGAGAATCCCTTAACAAAGTGGAATTGTTAGATTTGAATGTTGGTCTAGACATGAACAGTGATAAAGTGACATCTTCAGTAAATGTGCTGATCCACTGTGGCTTAGTAGTTGATAACATGGTTACTCTGAAGAATGCTTTCCAAGGCAACATAAAAAACACAACTACTCTGTTGCGGCTGGCGTACTCTTGCCGGAAACTAGAGGTAAGCATGTTGTTAAGATAATTAGCGAGCAACTGGGTTAGGTTAGGTTAGGTTACTGCTAATACTATTCGAGGAACATGGCCTACACTGAAAGTACTAGTTGTAAAAGGGTTGCTTTTAGCATTGTTTTTATACAGGGTGTTTATTTTAAAACGCAACCATATTTACAAGTACAGAAAATGCAGGTTTAGGATAATTACAAGTTCATGAGTTGGTAGCCCTGGTTCTTCTTCTTCTTCCTTGGCCATCAGCTGATTTACATTGTTGCATTATTGTTCACTTTATTTAGGTTTCGTGCAATGTCATTAAGTTGAGGTTAGAAAAATGGTTTTGAGCAAAGATCGGAGAGTGTTTATTGTGGAGGAATATTTTAAAACAAAATCGTTTTAAAACTAACCTTAATAAAAATGTCATTAAAATCATGTAAATAGTATTAATAATGTCAATAATAATAAAATGTGTCGTATACTTGTGGCTTGTTTATAATTTTTATTTCAAATTATGGGTTACGTTTTAAAAGAAACACCCTGTATTTATTCATACCAGTCACAGGAATTCCGAATGTTCTATCTGCTATATACTGTACATGCAGCTATCTGTGTTATCTCTAGCTTAATGATATTTGAGAGAACTACACTGAATATATAAAAATATAGGGGACACTCCTACACGCTTCACGTGCCAACCCCGTCACTCGTTGCACTCGTGACTCCTCGGCATTCGGTGTCAGTCTGTGACTATTTACTATCAAGTAAAACCAAAATGTAAACATTAATTTACAGTATCGCATTTACTGCAACTGTGCTGCTATCTGTTTATTAATATAAACACCCTATGTTATTCCGCAGCCTTTTTCATTTGTTTTTATTTAGCAGCAGCTAATTAAATAAAATAGCTCCATAAGATACCATTGAAACCTATGAGACCAGTGGAGCGGAATCTTATAAAACCACGATTAAAAATACATAACTTCCTACAGTTTCGTGACAGTTGAATGACTGATGTAGTAATGCACAATGGACAAAAATACAGAAACACATACAGATATACAAATATTAAATTCGTTTTTATACTGAGTAGATCAAACTTCCACTGAATACAAACTTAGGCCTACTCGGTCTAACATTATGGAAACTAATAATAGTAGTACACATGTACAAGAAGTTGATATACAACTAAACCTGATGTGGGCTGTTAGCTCCGCATTCATTGCAACCCCTCTACCATGGCTTCCAGTGCTGTGCAACATCGCTCCTCCGGATATAAGACACAAAGAGGCACTTCTCAGAGAGTTCAAAAGATTCTATTTATTCCGAATCTCCCCATTTTTAAATATATCCCACAACGTGTAAAGCGAATTAAATCTAGAAAACCACCTCTTAAACTAGCTTACCAGTTAGTCTCAAACAGATTATCACCAAAAACCAACTGGGCATTAACTATTAAGTTTCTGGTATCAGACCCTATAGCCGTCATCGATAGAATAAACCGTCCTCGTAAGGAATAGGCTATGCTGAGTCGTTTTCGCACGGGTGTGGGAAGATGCAACAATTAGAAATACAGGTGGAGAATGGCAGGTGAGGAAGAAGAAGAACCAGGGCTACCAACTCATGAACTTGTAATTATCCTCATGTGATTGCGGAGTCAAAGTTCAAACTATGGATCACATAGTTAAAGAGTGCCCATGGCGTTCTTTTTGGGGTGGGTTTAGCTGGTCTTCATGCGGTCGGTGACGCAGTACGTAACCCGGATTTGGGTCTGTGACAGGAGACACAAATACTTCGTACAAATATAGAGAAAAAGTCATAGCCTTAAAGGTGTAGATCGTCCCAAATCCTCATTTGAAAATGACGTTTGGCTCTAGGATCGTTCGTTAAGCCGCTAAGCCAAAATAGTAAAACACAGTTTTTGACATTTCAAAATTTTCGAATTGAATAAATTAACTTTTAAGCTGGAATACCTAGTGAAGCTAATTGATCGGCGCTATTCAGTATGCACAGCAAGGCGCCGTGAGTTAGCGAGAATAGGCAATTTGATAGCTGTATCCATATTGCATTTACCGTTGACAGGCGCTTTCGGAAAATACTGAAGGGTTAAACCATTGGTATAGAAACGAACATACTGTCCAAAGCAATAATTTTCTGAAGATGCTTGCATATTTTGGAACTACGAATTATTTTTCAAAACCCTTTCTATTTGCACATCTAGAATGTAAGAACAATATCCCTACACAATTTCAGCTTCGTAGAAACTTTATGAGAAAGAATAATTACTGTGTCAGATACATTTCAATTGTACATTGATTATTGTATACAATGTTCTAATGTAAATTACCAATTTTGATAATATGTTACTAAAATAAAGAATTTATTTTGGCGTATATATGGGCTTAAATATTATTTCCCTTTTTATAACTGGGAATACATAAATACAGGCCAAATACTAACACCTGTCCAGGAATCTGAGGTGACTGGTACTTTCGTTTTAAAGGTTCGTTTATCATTTTCAAAATGATGCCATGGATTCATCAGGTAAACTACACGTTGCAACATAATTTATGCGTCTAACTGCAGTGTGTGGAGCGTCAATATACGAAAGGAAATCAAGGTACAAATATTCAATTCAAAATAATTGAAAGATCGTCCTAATGAGTATAGGAAAAATCACATAAATTCGTTATTTTCTATAATTGTTACCCGTGGACCAGAAACAGTGTCGGTAGAAATTGAAAGATCGGCCTAATTAAAAACATTTCAAATTAATACAACATACGTTGATATAGATCGTAAAGGTATTGTTTTTGTGAACAAACAAATTTTCCAAATTTTCCAGGTGTCTGGTAAAATAACCTCTCACTCAATTTTAATATATTTCACTACTTATCATGTTAAAAAATACCATGGGAAAATAAAAAAAAATTGGGTTAGTATGGCTTCAATTTATCTCTGCTTTGTCAATTTAAATGCTCAAGTGTAATATTCTAAGTATGGCGATGCCTACTCCATTTTTAAGATTACTTCCTGAGTAAGAGGACGTTTTTACGTTTCCTTAGTGATAAAATTACATACTAATGATGTACGCGATGACAAAATTACATACTAATGATGTACGTGATGACAAAATTACATACTAATGATGTACGTGATGACAAAATTACATACTAATGATGTACGTGATGACAAAATTACATACTAATGATGTACGTGATGACAAAATTACATACTAATGATGTACGTGATGACAAAATTACATACTAATGATGTACGTGATGACAAAATTACATACTAATGATGTACGTGATGACAAAATTACATACTAATGATGTACGTGATGACAAAATTACATACTAATGATGTACGTGATGACAAAATTACATACTAATGATGTACGTGATGACAAAATCATAAAATTACATTAATAGTTATTTACTGTAGCAAGATTAGGTTAAAAAGGTTTTTGCCTTTGTAGTAATAGGCATGATTTTCTCTGTACTGTAGTTTATTTGCTGAACACATGATATATATTTGTGATTCATTATTTATAAGTAAACCATTTCACATTATATATCTGACAATATTTAAAAGAGACATGATTTTTTAGAAAAAAATTTAAAAAATGAAAATTATAAACTCAAAATAATGTACAGTGGTACTTCCTGCCCACCCACTCATGTACAGTGGTGTTGATAAGTTACCCTAATACGAGTTAAAATTTGTGATTTTCATAAACATTTTTTGTTCTTTTTACTCACTATGGCACATTACCATAAATTAAGTAATATTTTGAAATTAATTTATTTCATAAAAAACCATTTGTATTTTACCTATTTTTAGGGTATTTTCAATTTTTATAGTGATTAAAAAACTTGAAACAGGTGAAAACGGTGGTTTCACATTAGAAGAATTTTACATAATAGCAGATCTAGGTTTTGTTAGTTTTGGAAAAGAGGAAAAACTTCACTCACCAGTTCACATGGACTGCAGGGCAGGAATTCATTTAATGAGTGAAATACCAACCGATGTCAGATTGTTGTTGAACTTAATTGTTATTAAATCATGGTAGAAAACGCATTAAAATTAATGGTTACTGCTTTAGCAAAGTACATAATACAAAGCAGTAAATAAGTTGGAAACTAAATGACAAGGTCATTAATGATTGATATTTTTTTAATAAAACAAATTAAATTATTAGTTGCTTATAGACTGATTAGACTTCTTAAATATGACTGAACAGCTATTATATCTTTGATCTGCAGGCATTTGTGATGGTGTCCTCCACTCTTTGCCACCATAAGAGACTAGTAGTGGAGGAGAAGTTCTACCCCCCAGTTATCACTGCCAAAGCTATGTCAAGTCTATGTGAACACTTGCCTGACATATTATTAGAGTGGGATAGTTTTGGGTATGTCCAAGTTTTAGAGTTACAATAAATTGATCTGACAATACAATGATGTTTTATTGCAGCTTCATTACGTCAGCAGTGATATACGTAATAAACCCATGGGAAATAGCCTGATAACAGCGCATGCGCATCAGATTTTGTCCGCCACCATGCACAGTCACGTGTTCATTGTACACTCACAGCACTGAGCACTGACCTTCCATTACAACAATGACCCCACTTGCCACAGTGTTTTGGATTTGCTATTATGTTGTAAATCAATTGAGTTTCTTAATGGTTCAATCATAGAGAAATTGCCAATTTCACCATCATTTTTGTTAAATTTGTCCTTACTGTTGTTAAAATATTTTATAATAATTGATATTAATGCGTTCACTATTAAATTTATCGTTTAATTTAAGCCTATGAAATACTACCAAGGAAAATTCATTTCGAGATTAGGTGGGCGATTCTGATTGGTCATCTGTTTTATTGTTAAGAAGAACAAGCTTACTTGTCTGTCTTATTTTTTTGTATTCCGTATGATTATAGAAGTAAAACTGTAGAGGTGATATATATTATAAATCCAATATCATCTCAATTTATGAATTTTTTATTTCCGAATAGGCCTAGACTATTCCAGAATTTAATATGGAAAGAGACTAAAATTTTAAACCAAACAATAGAAAACTAAAAACAATTTGACAAATGAAAATTAAATTTCAAATAAATTAAATTTAATTTATTTATTAATTAATCGATAGCTCAACAGTGGAATGTATATGGTCAAGTATGTGACAGTGTGTTGCAGCCCACTGCCGGGAGAAGTAATTAGCTCTATGGGCCATTTACTTTGGGTTTACCTATGCTTATTGGATTGGTAATTCATTCCATATTATAAATGTGGCCGGAATACTTATTTTTAAAAGCCAATTATACCTTAAATGAAGTTACGAGTCTACAGGTCTTATATCTAACCTAAATCATAATATAACCTATCCTAACCTGACGAACAAAGAGAGGACAGCTTTGTTATGATTAAAAATTATGAATATTATATACCATATACATCAGAATAGACAAATTTATTCAAGCAGACATGTCAATAATGCCAAAAGATTAATTGTGTCATAACAATGATTGATCATCAAATGCTAAATTTTGTGTTTAAAAATGATCAGCTGTTTTTGTGGTCCATTGTGGAGCGCTAGTGTAGTTCCATGTAAATGTAATTACCTATAATAGATATTCCTATTAGATGGAATATCTATTATAGGTGTATATAATCAAGGGTTGTATACCTTAATTCATCTACTAGTCTAGTTTTCCTCTTATTGTTAGAGGGCCGCAGTGTTACCACACTTGCATCTGCATTATTTGTCATCTAAATGCACTTGACAATGACAACAATGCAGATGTGTACTTGAAGCCAGTCACCACACTTAATGGTTACAGTTACATGTATATGCTGCTGTTAATGAATGAAAAGCATTTCTATCAAACTGAAATTTTATTATTGATGAACCATTATAAAATGTGTACCGAGTGGATGGAAGAAGTATTAATTATAGAAAAATATAAATATACTTCTTATAAGTAGATTTCCAACAGTTTTCTTTAAGTTTAATATTTGTGTTTAGTTACAACATTTAAACATTCATTTAAATGTTATACTAAAACTGATTTTAAAAAATCTTAGCAAATCAAAATATAAGCTTACCAGTTATGAGACATTAAGAATTTCTTGTCTTGTGAGAACAGTTTAAGAAATATACATCTACTTAACTGAAATATATCAACTGATTTCAAAGAATAAAGAACGTTATTTCTATAATAAGAAGAAATAATTAACAGTATAAATTAATTTTAACGTGGTTTTATCACAACAATGAAACTAGTTTTAGTACTTGAAAAGAATACTGTAATAAGAGCCAATATTATAGATTCAGCCAATCCATATTTTTTGTACTGTTTTTATAAACAATGACGAATAATCAATTGAATAGTAATATAATAGATCCCTGATTGAATTAACAATTTTTATTACTAAATTTGTTTTCTTTCTATGACACCTCAAAGTTTTAAAACAGTTCTGAAAGAACACTTATCCCATTTGAATGTTCTTCAAGAGATTTTCTTCTAACACACTTGGTACGGTTGAACAGGTCGATTAACAAAGAGTTTTACGCCAGTTATGTCAGCCTAGAGATCGCAGAGGATCTCATCCGCGAAGGAAGGAAACGCCTGCCTATAGCCATCGTGCGACCCTCTATGTGTAAGCAACAAATTATTTCTAATTAATTCATCAAGTTTTTAATAAAAATTTGTACAAATTTTCACATTTAATATATTGTTGTATATGTATAAAACTTGGTTTGTTTCGAAGTATTTCTATCCATTATTAGGCAAATTTGCGACGAAATAGAAAATAAATCAAATGAAAACGATACATTAGCGTATTTTCTTTTCATAAGTTGGTAGCTGGTGTAGCTGGGAGATCACAGAAGTGACAATTCAGCGCCAAAATAGTCGTTCGTTTAGCACAACCCAGGGGATGTGTATGGATTGCTATGGACGGGAAAATGATCTCCTCTTTTATCAGTTTCATTCATCAGCCTGTTTTTTAATTTTTCCATTTGTCCTCCTTTTAATTTAGTAGCTAGCTTTGATTGTATATTGGTTCTCAATTTGACAGTTCACATCCATGTTGTAAGTTAACTGTAGTTGGCTATCTGTTATACCACCAAGTATACATAAATATTTATTTTATAAACATAAAATATTTGTATAGCCATGATTAAAGTTTGATATTTTGGTTTGTGGGAAACAACTACTTAAACATTGTCAAAAACACTAACAGTACCCATGGTACTGGTACCTCTGACCATAGCTTGTCATACATATAAGGTCGACCATCTTGAGTGGTCATGTTCTGTGAGTGGCATGCTATAGTTTTGTGTATAAAGTGAGTAAGCATATAGTGGAGGGATGTTAATGTACAGGTGGCCTTCATGAGTTATGTACGTAATGTGAGTAAGCATGTAGTGAAGGAATGTTAATATACAGGTGGCCTTCATGAGTTATGTACGTAATGTGAGTAAGAATGCAGTGAAGGAATGTTAATATACACTAGATGGCCTTTTTGAGTCATGTGTATAAAGTCAGTAAGCATGTAGTGGAGGGATGTTGATGTAGGTGGTCCTCATGAATCATGTGTGTAATGTGAGTAAGCATGTAGTGGAGGGATGTTAATGTACAGGTGGCCTTCATTAGTTATGTACGTAATGTGAGTAAGGATGCAGTGAAGGAATGTTAATATACACTAGATGGCCTTCAAGAGTCATGTGTATAAAGTCAGTAAGCATGTAGTGGAGGGATGTTAATGTACAGGTGGCCTTCATTAGTTATGTACGTAATGTGAGTAAGAATGCAGTGAAGGAATGTTAATATACACTAGATGGCCTTCAAGAGTCATGTGTATAAAGTCAGTAAGCATGTAGTGGAGGGATGTTAATATACAGGTGGCCTTCATGAGTTATGTACGTAATGTGAGTAAGAATGCAGTGAAGGAATGTTAATATACACTAGATGGCCTTTTTGAGTCATGTGTATAAAGTCAGGAAGCATGCAGTGGAGGGATGTTGATGTATGTGGTCCTCATGAATCATATGTGTAATGTGAGTAAGCATGTATTGGGGGAATGTTAATGAACATTAGGTGGCCTTCAGGAGTCATGTGTATAAAGTGAGTAAGCATGTAGTGGAGGGATGTTAATATACAGGTGGCCTTCATGAGTTATGTACGTAATGTGAGTAAGAATGCAGTGAAGGAATGTTAATATACACTAGATGGCCTTTTTGAGTCATGTGTATAAAGTCAGTAAGCATGCAGTGGAGGGATGTTGATGTATGTGGTCCTCATGAATCATGTGTGTAATGTGAGTAAGCATGTATTGGGGGAATGTTGATGAACATTAGGTGGCCTTCGCGAGTTTTGTGTGTAATGTGACTAAGCTTGTAGTGGAGGGATGTTGATGTACAGGTGGCCTTCATGAGTTATGTACGTAATGTGAGTAAGCATGTAGTGGAGGAATGTTAATATACACTAGATGGCCTTTTTGAGTCATGTGTATAAAGTCAGTAAGCATGTAGTGGAGGGATGTTGATGTAGGTGGTCCTCATGAATCATGTGTGTAATGTGAGTAAGCATGTATTGGGGGAATGTTGATGAACATTAGGTGGCCTTCGCGAGTTTTGTGTGTAATGTGACTAAGCTTGTAGTGGAGGGATGTTGATGTACAGGTGGCCTTCATGAGTTATGTACGTAATGTGAGTAAGCATGTAGTGGAGGAATGTTAATATACACTAGATGGCCTTTTTGAGTCATGTGTATAAAGTCAGTAAGCATGTAGTGGAGGGATGTTGATGTAGGTGGTCCTCATGAATCATGTGTGTAATGTGAGTAAGCATGTATTGGGGGAATGTTGATGAACATTAGGTGGCCTTCGCGAGTTTTGTGTGTAATGTGACTAAGCTTGTAGTGGAGGGATGTTGATGTACAGGTGGCCTTCATGAGTTATGTACGTAATGTGAGTAAGCATGTAGTGGAGGAATGTTAATATACACTAGATGGCCTTTTTGAGTCATGTGTATAAAGTCAGTAAGCATGTAGTGGAGGGATGTTGATGTAGGTGGTCCTCATGAATCATGTGTGTAATGTGAGTAAGCATGTAGTGGAGGGATGTTAATGTACAGGTGGCCTTCATTAGTTATGTACGTAATGTGAGTAAGGATGCAGTGAAGGAATGTTAATGTACACTAGATGGCCTTCAAGAGTCATGTGTATTAAGTCAGTAAGCATGTAGTGGAGGGATGTTAATATACAGGTGGCCTTCATGAGTTATGTACGTAATATGAGTAAGAATGCAGTGAAGGAATGTTAATATACACTAGATGGCCTTCAAGAGTCATGTGTATTAAGTCAGTAAGCATGTAGTGGAGGGATGTTAATGTAGGTGGTCCTCATGAATCATGTGTGTAATGTGAGTAAGAATGCAGTGAAGGAATGTTAATATACACTAGATGGCCTTCAAGAGTCATGTGTATTAAGTCAGTAAGCATGTAGTGGAGGGATGTTGATGTAGGTGGTCCTCATGAATCATGTGTGTAATGTGAGTAAGCATGTAGTGGAGGGATGTTAATGTACAGGTGGCCTTCATTAGTTATATACGTAATGTGAGTAAGAATGCAGTGAAGGAATGTTAATATACACTAGATGGCCTTCAAGAGTCATGTGTATAAAGTCAGTAAGCATGTAGTGGAGGGATGTTGATGTAGGTGGTCCTCATGAATCATGTGTGTAATGTGAGTAAGCATGTAGTGGAGGGATGTTAATGTACAGGTGGCCTTCATTAGTTATGTACGTAATGTGAGTAAGAATGCAGTGAAGGAATGTTAATATACACTAGATGGCCTTCAAGAGTCATGTGTATTAAGTCAGTAAGCATGTAGTGGAGGGATGTTAATGTACAGGTGGCCTTCATTAGTTATGTACGTAATGTGAGTAAGAATGCAGTGAAGGAATGTTAATATACACTAGATGGCCTTCAAGAGTCATGTGTATTAAGTCAGTAAGCATGTAGTGGAGGGATGTTGATGTAGGTGGTCCTCATGAATCATGTGTGTAATGTGAGTAAGCATGTAGTGGAGGGATGTTAATGTACAGGTGGCCTTCATTAGTTATGTACGTAATGTGAGTAAGAATGCAGTGAAGGAATGTTAATATACACTAGATGGCCTTCAAGAGTCATGTGTATTAAGTCAGTAAGCATGTAGTGGAGGGATGTTAATGTACAGGTGGCCTTCATTAGTTATGTACGTAATGTGAGTAAGAATGCAGTGAAGGAATGTTAATATACACTAGATGGCCTTCAAGAGTCATGTGTATAAAGTCAGTAAGCATGTAGTGGAGGGATGTTGATGTAGGTGGTCCTCATGAATCATGTGTGTAATGTGAGTAAGCATGTAGTGGAGGGATGTTAATGTACAGGTGGCCTTCATTAGTTATGTACGTAATGTGAGTAAGAATGCAGTGAAGGAATGTTAATATACACTAGATGGCCTTTTTGAGTCATGTGTATAAAGTCAGTAAGCATGTAGTGGAGGGATGTTGATGTATGTGGTCCTCATGAATCATGTGTGTAATGTGAGTAAGCATGTAGTGGAGGGATGAATATACACTAGATGGCCTTCAAGAGTCATGTGTATAAAGTCAGTAAGCATGCAGTGGAGGGATGTTGATGTATGTGGTCCTCATGAATCATATGTGTAATGTGAGTAAGCATGTATTGGGGGAATGTTAATGAACATTAGGTGGCCTTCACGAGTTGAGTGTGTAATGTGAGTATGCATATAATGGAGGGATGTTGATTTAGGTGGTCTTCATGAATCTTGATTTTGTGGAGTTGTTCGTCGAATAAGGGTTTTCTGTTAAAGAATGACTTCATTCCACATGCTAACTTAATACGCCGACGCACATGAGGAGTAGTCATGTATCTTGGATGGGCGTTCGTGCAGAGATTTTCCTCAATAGGCCTTTTTCTCAAAACTTGGAATCTACTATATTATTGTATTACCTTCTTTAATTACATGATAACATCTAAAAAGTATTACTATATTCAAGAATATACATCTTTAATAAGATAACTAGAATTTAAGCATACTTCATTTAAGAAGTACTACTGATAGAAATTAACAATGAAAAATGATACAATAATAATGTTACTAAACTATTATTAAATAAGTTAGGGTAATTTTATGAATTATATACAATGTATTAATAGCAGCAATTTTAAAATATATGGATGGGTTAAAGGCTTAAGTAACATGTTCATTTGTAGTGGTTGCTAGCTACCACCAACCTCTGGCAGGGTGGCTGCCAAAGTTGCCGCAGGGTCTCATGAGGGCCCTGACCCAAGCAATGCAAGGCCGGCTTTGCACTCTGCGTTTGGACGCCACTGTCAATGCTGAGGTCGTTCCTGCAGACTTGGCAGCAGCGCATGTCCTTGCTGTTGCTGCTCACACAGCTAATACCAGGTTGATGTTGTTATTGCTAGGTCAATAAAAATCTTCCTCTCTTTTAAATTTTGATTATTTGTTAAATACTTATTAAAACCTCTGTGTTATTTTGAGTTATTTAAATTTAGAAATATATTTATTTTATTTCACTGGCAAATCTGCTAAGGAATGTTAGTTGATTCATTTCATTGTGTTATGACATGCATTTTGTAGTTGTTATAGTTGGTTAGGTGTAAGAGAGGACTTAATAGTCCTAACCTCACCGTTTGTACAATATGTCCAATAAAATCATTTTTAATTTCATTTTATTTATTTTGAAAGGTATTTGTTGGTGTTGGATTATTTAAGATGGTTCATTAAGTGGAGATTTTAAGTGTTTGGAGTATGTCAATGTTACACTGGGGCGTACATTTAAACGTGAACTCCCGATATCTTCATTTACTTATCTAATATATAAACCAATTACTACATTTTTCAATATAAAAATGTAATTAAAATCACTTAAAGTATTGAAAAATAACTTTAACAATTACATGCTTATAAACTAAATCTGACATTATACAAAGTTTTGCATTTATAATTTGTAACTTTTAATTTAAATTTTTAATCTGAATCTAATTTTATGTAGCATTAAGTCCATGTAAAACAATTGTTATTTTTGCTGCTATTTTCTTAAATGTACAGTTTTCCATATTTCTAAAGGCATGGTTTTATAGGATAGCTCTTAGATAAGGATGGACACTGCAGTAGACCGCATAGATTAAAAGCCAGCTATAGACTGTCCAGTGAAGGATTTTCTGTTTATTTACCTGTGTTAGCCATCTCTACCAGACACGATGGCTAATCATTCCGAGCAAATATTGTATTTTTTCATTATTGTATATTCTTGAGGAATAAATAAATCTTATTCTTATACTAGAAACATTCGATACAAAAAAGGACGAGGACCTTTATTCATTCAATGTATAATTTACACGATAATTTTAAATAATCAACAATTAAACTTTAAATTTCATCTGTACTCCCAGCTAAGATTTTTCCAATCCACGAAATTTGGGCGTTCGGAGGCATAATTGATCTGTATTTTCAACCATCTGATTGCATTCAACCTCAAACACAATGATCAGTGGAGATAATCTTAGTGGCAGAGTATAAACACTGAATATATATCTATCAAGGCCGTAACCAGCATGGGGGGGGGGGAGTCAGAACCGCTATCCCGAAATGTTGGGAAAAACATTTTTCATACAAAACATCGCTCCCTATGAAAATCATTTTGTTTGACCACCAGACTGCACATGTATAGGTGGGCGGGTTGGTCAATACCACTCAGTTGCCATATATAAATTGAACCTATTTAGAGATGTACAGAGAAGTATATTGAATATTGAAGAAGTTTGCGTCTTGTTAGCAAAAAAACAATCCTATAAAGTGAAAGAAATGTGCAATATATTTGGTTTTCTGATTGCATTTAGAAATTCTCACTAGTACTTCCTGTAGTGAAGTTATAGGACTCTTATTCCGTGATAGATAATATAACCTTGATCTGAGAAGAGTCTACTAAACACCAGGCCGATTATCACAGTGCGATTCCGCCATCATGGCAAACTTACCGCTGCAGCTCATACAATTTTAATTATTGTTACTTTACACATACAGCGTAAAAACTGCCACCACCACCAGTATGACTCATGAACCTATGGCTAGTTTGTTGTTCCTCAGAGAATTTTAGGTTTCAGGCAATGTATTATGGACAATTTTGTTCAAGGAGTTGAAGTTTTAAAAGTTGAGATTAATAATTAGAGTAATGTGAATATACATTCTAATTATAAAGATTTATCGATAACACAAGATTAGAAGAAAAATCTGCTTCATAGAGGGTACATAAAATTTAGCAAGTAAAGAGAAGAATTTAGATTAAGTCGTCCACTCAACATTTGTTATTTGCAAAATAGTTATTATTATGATTATTTTCAATTTATTACATAAATATATTTCTGAATGAAGCAACAAAATATGAATATGATAATTGCTGTTGTGAACAATAATAGTAATATTCAATTTTATAACCACTGGTGCAAAATGTATAACTGATTAAGCAATAAATTAAGACGTTGTGTTTGCTGGTACATTCTTTTCTAAATATCATTATATAATATTTTGAGGAGATGAGTTATAATAGAGTCTTGGTGATTCTATCCTGTATCTTGTTAATTACTAAACTCATCAGTTTTTTTTGTCAAACATCAATCAAATTTAACCTTGCTATTCAAATGTTTAAAGTTTTATTGTTTTTCTAAAAAACTCCTTTTTTTACCTAATCATACCCAATTTTGGATATTATTGAACTTGAGTTGTGATAGAGTATAATATAATGCTGTATATATTAAATAATAATAATTAAATCACACTATATATCAATAATACACTATATTCATTTACTATTAATAAAACCTTGTGCATGCACATTTTTTCTTTACAGGTATCAAAAAATAATGTCTACTAATCAACCCCCTGAATTTTTGTTCTGGCTACGGCCTTGATATTTATAGATGTGTAATCCTCATGGCAGAGTATAAATACCATAGATTACACATTTATAGATGTGAAATCATTGGTATAAAGCATAGAATATCATTAAAAAGCCAATTCATCACGAATGTTTGGTCGTTTTCAGGAAAAATTGGAAAAATAAAGAAGTAGACTGCCTGGAAGATCCAAACTCAATAATTAGTGACTCAGATATTGCCATATATAATTTGACCTTATCGAACCATAGTCCTTTACCTTGGAAGGAGTTTTTTGCTTGCAGTATCAAGCATGCTAGGAATGTTCCTTTCCTTGATACAGTAAGAATATTTAATTTTCATAAATTAAAATCATTGCTAATATGTATTATTTATAGAAAATGAGGTTAAGTAACATTACGAATACAACATGGTGATACCTGATTAAACTCTGAGTTTGACGAGTACATGGCAATAATAACATTTTTAATAAGTACACCATATTGTATCATATGAGGAATCAAAATAAATCTCAAGTTGTCTTCAAGGTCACATTACTAATTGCTCATACTCATTAAAATGTTGTTTATTTGGTATCGGGGCATATCAAGGTATGACCCAACACCAAGTTTTATAAGTATCGGTTAAATAATTACATTTTTTATAGATTTTTTCATGATTAAGCTTCAACAAAAGTGGCCTTAAAAGTGACACCACTTATTGTCAAAAAATCATACTGTATAGTCTGTCTCAGAATAACCCCATACCGAGTTTCGTAAATTTCTGTGAAAAAATAAAAGTGTTGTGAATTATTTATTAGAGCTTGAAGTAAAATGACCTTAAAACTGACGCTGGAGGACCAAACTGATTCTATACAGTGCAGCTTGACTAGAAACATCAACATTCCGAGTTTCGTAAATCTATCACTTACCGTTTAGGAGATACAGATTTTTAAAGTGAAGCAGTGCCTTCAATATTAAAATAGGCAACCCTCATTACACAAGACCTCAGTATTGTAAAGGGGTGTGGGTAAGGTTTGCTAACGATCGGATGGTAAATAACGGTGACGTGTCAAATCACATTCCAACATGATCGGGTTCAACCAACGAACACTGGTCTTTATGTGTTGGAAGTAGTAATGGGGGGGATATGGAGCAGAGGACCTCCTTTCCATGGGCGCGGCCATCTTGGATGTGACGTCAGAGTTTTTTTTTGCGCGGCCATCTTGGATGTGACGTCAGAGGTGTATATATATATCGGAGGTCGTTTTTTTGCGCGGGAACTTTTGGCGCGCATATATATATATATATCGGATGTTGTTTTTTTGCGCGGGAACTTTTGGCGCGCAGTTTTGCCAACCTAAATATTTTTTTTTTTTGTGTACAGTGTTGCCAACCTAAATATTTTTTGGGTGTACAGTGTTGCCATCCTAGTTTTTTGTCTGTGTGTATAGTGTTGCCAACCTAAATATTTTTTCTATCTTGAATGTGCTGTTACGCGGGAAAAAATATTATTTTGTTTTTGTGGATGGGAGGTTTGGCGCGCAGCGGATGTGTGACGTCACCACATGACTAATTCAAACGACCACGAGGTGGCGCGCCGAGCAACTCGTGTGGACCCCGTTGTCGGGATAAAGCTGCTATTTTATTTTCTTCAAGTCCAAATACACGATGTTGGCTCTCGTAGACCACTGTGTTCATAGAAATTAATTATTTATAAAAGATTTTTTATAACATATAAATTGTAAACCCAGAAACATGATAACATTTGAAAAAATACAATAGCCTAGCTGAGGTGCTCTTTTGATAGTAACAAAACACGGGCCTCGTAGACCATGTTTGCTATAGATATTTATTTTATTTATAAAAAATAATATTTTTATACTTTTAAAATTATGTCTAATTTTCGAAGATTTTTATTAGTTGACCTTATAATTTATCTTTGCCACATAGGTCTGAATACTTTTAACATGTGATGATTCACCTGTTGAAATCAGATGTGGGAGGAAGAGGTAAATGCACTTATCTCATTTTTCCACGCTAAAATTCGAGACAGTGGAATAATATACTACTAAAAACGACACTTGATTACATTTTGTTTTGGTTTTTATTAAGTGGATCGTAATTCCGTAATTTTCTCACAGACTAAGGTGATCTCACACTAATAACAACTACGAAATTGCAGAACTTACGACTGCAATGGTTCGGATGTTACTAAGTGTCTCTGTATTCTGTGTTGTAGAATGAAGCGGTCTCTAAACAACAACAAGCCGACTGTCACTGATGGAGATGAAGAAGGAAGTCCATCTGCTAAACGTGCTCGTAGCGATGAGGTCGAGGACACTGTTTCTCTTCAGCAAACACTCACTGAGGACAGGAACGCTGTCAAAAGATCGCTCGAGGAGGTGGAGTCAGAAATACCCGCTAAACGACCACGGCCAGAGTTACAGGATCACACATATGCCCGAGAAACTCCGACCGTGGACCGTCCGATCACGGTTAAACGTCGTCAAGCGGACATGATTGATTCGACACCGACACCGATCAAACGTAAAACACCGGACGATAACGTGTTAGAGTGTGGTCTGTGTAACGTCAATGTCATTCGGAAAAATTGGTCACGACACGTGAAAACAATTAAACACAAACGTCTTTTGGATCCACAGTCAGATATTGTGCTACCCGAGGAACGCGTGCCAGATCCATCGAGGAAACCAGTCACCACCAGACCACCAAGACAGTCCTCTCCTTTAACAAGACCGTCCGTTTATCAACCTTCGACAAGTGCCGTGACGTACTCAGCTCGCCAGCCTCAATCACAACCACCGACTGTGCTGCCAACACAGCGTGTGACTCGTTCGAGTGTTCGCACTGAGACCGCAGCTGCCACTGAACAACCATCACTGAAGCAAGCGTGTCCAATATGCGGAACCAGGGTCCTTCTGCGTAGCATGAAGCGACACCAGCAGACGTCAAAGAAGTGCCTGCACTCTTACGAGATCGTGGAAACCAAAACCTACCGCGTGAAGAAGTACAACACGACAGGTGTCGACTGCTCAATCAAAGTCAACATCGTAGCGCAGGTCGAACCGGCGGTCGGTCGCATGATTGAAATGGCCAAGGAGAAAGCGAACTATCGACCGGGTGATAAGATCATAGTAGTGGCCAACCACCCTGAATTCCGTCACGACATTTCGAAGGTATTCAGTGCCGACGAGTCCACCGCTCGACACTTCATGGATCACGTCTAAAAAATATTAACGTCCGACGAGAACATCGACATTAGAGGTGTGCGGTGGAACGTGAAAATCATCAATATGCCACGCGGACAGTCACATCACAGTCGAAGAATTCTGAACCTGGCTCGTGATTTGCGAACGAAAAGGTGTATTGTGCAGATACGTAACGACAACGACAACATGTGCGGAGCTCGAGCCATAGTGACAGCGCTCACATACCACAAAGACGTCATCTTTGGTCGGCAGCTTTCCCGAATGGACAAGAAGCTTGTACGTCAAGGGAGACACCTCCAGACCGAGCTGGCAAATGAGTTGTGCGATAGGCTGGGTAGTGGTTTTGAGGAATTCACTCTAGAGGACATCGCGAATGTGGAACGATTACTGACCGTGCAGATCAAGATAGTGTGCTGTGAAAACATGAACACAATAATATACGAAGGCCCTTCCGCGGACACCGTGTTGTATCTGTACAAAAACGGAAATCACTTCGACGTGATATGCAACATGCGCGCGTTCCTCGGTTCGAGCTACTACTGTAAGAAGTGTGACACACCGTACAACAACAAGAAACGCAAACACCGTTGTAAAGCCACTAAAGTGTGTAACTTGTGCATGCTGCAAGCCCATAGCGAACGTCTTCCGACTTTGTACTGTGACCGTTGCCTCCGATATTGTTACAACAAGGCCTGCTTCGACAAACACCGGTCCGAGGGAGGCGTGTGTGATACCGTGTACAAGTGTGATAAGTGTAATCGGATCAAGAAACGCAATGAAGATCACGACTGTTTCACGTTCTTGTGTAGGAACTGTAAAAAGTACGACCACGTAGGCTACCACAAGTGTTACATGACCGTGAGGGGCCGAAAAGGTGGTCGTTGTGGTTGTCGAGATTGTTGTTGTACAACGCCGGGCAACGCAAATTGCAAGAAACACAAATGTTCGTACACGGAGAAATACCTCTTCTTCGACTACGAAGCTGATCAAGAGTCCGGCGTGCACGAGCCAAACTATGTCCACGTACAAGATTTCGATGGCCGTTCATGGGAGTTTTCCACAAACGACACGTTCTGTAAGTGGTTGTTTACCGAAGAACACAAGGGATTCACTTGCATCGCCCACAACGCGAAGGGATACGACAGCCACTTCATCCTGCGCTACTGCGTGGAGAACACCGTCAAACCGTACACCGTGTACACGGGTTCGAAGCTGACGCTGTTGGAGATCCCAGGTTTGAAGTTGAAAATCATAGACAGCTTCAACTTCGTCACCTCACCGCTGTCCGCCTTTCCCAAGACGTTCGGACTCCACGAGTTGAAGAAAGGCTTCTTCCCGCACTACTTCAACACTGCCGCAAATCAGACGTACGTCGGACCCGTGCCGGACATTACGTTCTATTCACCGGACACCATGATGACCGAAGCCAGGGAGGAATTTCTGCAGTGGCACGCTGACAGGAGGGCCGAGAACTACGAGTTCCACTTTCGCCGTGAATTGGAAGAGTACTGCAAGTCGGACGTGGATATACTGCGCCGAGGATGTCTCGAACTACGCAAACAGTTCTTGGCCATCGCAAACATCGATCCGTTCCAGTATCTGACTATCGCAGGTGTCTGTATGGCCATTTACCGTGCCCAGTACTTGATGCCGGAGACGTTAGCTGTCGTGAAGTCTGACGAGAAGGAACCGCGATTCAGCAAAGAGTCGATCGCGTGGTTGTCCACGATCACTGAAGAGGAAGAAGAAGAAGAAGAAGAAGAAGAAGGGGGTGAAAGACGACTGCACATAGCGCACGCTTTGAACGGTGAAGAGGCAACGATCTGCGGTGCAAAAGTGGACGGCTACTGCGCTGAGACCAAGACCGTGTATCAGTTCCACGGTTGCTTCTGGCACGGCTGTGTACGGTGCTACGAACCCACCATGATCAATGCGAAAAACCACCACACAATGGGTGATCTGTACAACAGGACGACTCAACGAACGACGCAGCTGAGAAATGCCGGCTACAGAGTGGTAGAGATGTGGGAGTGTCAGTGGCGGCCACAGTACCGGAGGATGTGCAAGAAACCTCTTGTGGTGGAAGAGGGCCTCCGTCCGAGAGACGCCTTCTTCGGTGGCCGGACCAATGCGTGCAAGCTCCGAGTCACCGGTCGCAAGATGCGCTACATCGACGTCGTCAGTCTGTATCCGACCGTCATGTTCTACGACACCTACCCGATTGGTCACCCCCAGAAGATAGTCGGCCCACCAAGTTACAACGACCAGTGGTTCGGTTTGGTGAAATGCGAAGTGTTGGCGCCACGAGGACTCTACCATCCGGTGTTACCGACCAGAGTGGGTGGCAAGCTCATGTTCACGTTGTGTCACCAGTGTTCCGTGGACAAGTGCACAAGCTGCGAACACACACAGGAAGAACGTGCACTCACCGGCACTTGGACAACGATCGAGATGAACAAGGCGCTGCAACGAGGCTACACTATCCTACGCGTTCACGAGGTGTGGCACTTTGAGAAAACCTCGACGCGGTTGTTCGACGACTACGTGCGTGACTTCATGAAGATCAAATTGGAGACGTCGCCGTGGCAGAAGGATTACACCAGCCTGGAAGAGTATGTGCGTGCGGTTCGTGAGAGTGTCGGCATCGATATCTCCGACAACCCGGCCGACATCCAGGACAATCCCGGTAAACGAGCCGTCGCTAAAATATGCCTCAACAGTCTGTGGGGCAAGTTCGGTCAACGTCAAAACCAAAAACAGACGCGATTCATTACGGAGCCGAAAGAGTTCTACAAGATCCTGATGGACGACCGCCTGGACAAGACCAGCATCGTGTTCGTCAATGACAACATCGTCCAGATGACGTACAGCTTCAAGGATCACTTCGTTGAGGCGGCCAACAACATAAACGTATACGTGGCCGCTTTCACGACGGCGCACGCTCGCCTACGACTGTACGACATGATGGACAGGTTGGGTGAGAGTGTGGTGTACTACGACACCGATTCGATCGTCTACATCGACGACGGCGCCAACACCGTACCCACGGGGAGTATGCTGGGCGAATGGAGTGACGAACTGAGCGGCAACGACCACATAGACGACTGGGTGAGCACAGGTCCCAAGAGCTACGCGTACGAGACCGTCAAAAAGAAAGGAAAATGCAAAATAAAAGGTTTCACGCTGAACTTTCGGAACACACAAGCACTGAACATGGCCACGATGAAAAGTATAGTTGAGTGTGAACTGGCCGGCGCTCAAATCGTGTACAATCAAATTCACAGAGATGTCGCCACCAAGAATCTCGTCAACAAAACTGTAAAGAAACGTTTCAAAATGGACTACGACAAACGCATGATTGTGGAACGAAATGACTATGAACAATCGGACATAGTAGACACCTTACCGTGGGGTTATTAGTGTGCGCGACATAGACTGCATCGTTTCGCAACAGTCATAGCCTGGTGATGCCAGGGGTGGTGGTGGGATCTCGGGGCTTCGGCCCCGAAAACGTCTTTTTTAATTTTATTGTCCTATGTTTTTTTTTTTTTTTTTTTTTTTCTCACATCGATTTGATCGTGTTTCGCGTGATGTCGTAGGCAAAATGAGACTCGGACACTACTATCACGTAAGCGGTCGTTCCCGTGTTGCCCACCGGTGAGGCGATGGCGTTCACGAAGTCCAGTTCGACTTGTATGTCGCTCCTGGATCTGTCCGTGTTGATCGGATGCAAGTGGGTGTCGATCACCATCAACGGATATACGGTGATGAAATCCTCAGGACTCAACAACGCGTCGGTATCGCCGAAGTTGACGATCCTGTATCGTAGGAACTGATCGTAGAGTACACGCCATCTGCCGTCCGCGTAGTTCATGTTCTGCATCTCTTGTGGATAGCGTTCACCGTTGATTTTCACACCCACGTTTTTCACATTACACATGTCGAATTGGGACGGGTTCTTTTTCTGGTCGTTCCAACGATTCGTCTGTAGACAGATCACGACGAACTTGGGATTGTACACGTTCCTGTAGACGTTGGTGATGTCGAAATTGAACGACGCACCGAACACACATTTCTTTTCAATACACTGCCACTGGTAGTAGTTGTAGATCAACGCGTCTCTGTCACTCAACTGTTTCAGACCGTCTATCAGTTGGATCTTGCTGGTGGCCGTGTACTCGACCAACGGCACTTTCAGTGTGAACGACTTTATCAATATCTTTCCTTCGTCGGGCTCTGTAGCTCCAACCGTCGCCGCTTTCCACTTGAACAACGCATCGTTGTCTTCGGCACGCGTGAACACAATCTCAAATCCGCCCTTGTACATGGGATAACGCAGGTGGTCAAAGAACCCGAGCCCCAGGTGGCCGAGCGTACCGAGCGCTTCGAACGCGCCACCACCACTCTCGTACTTGGACGCGAACCCGTTGTTGGTGAGTGACGGCTTTGACGACTCGTTGTAGTTGAGCACACTCTTCACGGTGCTCGTGATCCCCGGCAGGTCCACACTGTCAATAGTCGTGTTGTGCTTTTTCAGCTCGATGCGTGAAAACAGGAACGACGCATAGTTGTCGATCAATTTTATGGTGTCGCCTGCCGCGAACTTGGTCCCGTCCGATTTTTTCACAACCTCACCGCAGATGTGATACATGATACGTGAATCGTAAAACGTATCGCCGTGGTCCAGCTTGAACACCGTGTAATTATTGACCGCGTTGAAGTTGATCTCCGATACGGGCATGACTGTTCGGTACTCACTCCTGATCACGCCGCTGGCAAACTCGTTGTACACAGTATCCATAGTAGTAGTCATACAACTGATCTCTACACTTATGTTAATGCAAAAAATATATTTAGGTTTTTTTTTAAATTATACTCTCACTAATACTCAGCAACGGTTTCTGGATCGTAGCTGGGGATCATGTACTTGCGGTGGCGTCGTAGAAATTCCTCGGACACGTGTTGGTACCGCTGTACGTACTCCCAGTCCACCCGATCCGCGTAGTCATGAATGAATGACTCGGACAGTCGTTGGTACTTGCACACTAAGAACCAGCAATCGTGAAAGTTGGGAACCATCTCACGAAGAAAAGATTCCGGGTACTGTGATTTTCTCAACACGCTGGCCCAGACCACGCGGTGTTGGTAGATTCGCAACATCTCTTGGGAAAATGCGTAGTTCTCGGACAGCAGCGGAAAGTCCATCCACGTGTCGAACCTCATGATGAACGCGTCGGTCATCACACCATCAGGCACTTTGGGTTCACGAGACAGGATTTGCCAAACGTTTCTCTCCATAGCGTCGTTCGTCAATAGGACACTCAACAACCACTCTACTTATATAGTACACAACCAGAAGTGCCCAGACCCATACCGAGTTTGCGTTTCAGCCACATAGCACCAGTGGTGGCCAAGCCGACCGCTCGTTCGTTCAGTCCAGCGTCGTGTGAAGTGACACGGTCCCAGGCGGCATTCTGTAACACCTTGTCCGCCACCCAACGGTCTTCGGTATTCTTGTGATCTCTGTACCAGATGTCGTGCTGTTTGCACGCCTCGTCCAAAGGGTTGATTCCCTTGTCACCACGTGCCAGACGCATGTCCAACTTGGTGCCGGGACCGCAGTAGTTGTACGTGTCCAGTTTCCAACTGCGGGGGGCGTGTAACTCGAACGGCAGCTTGTTTATCATGTCGTTTAACAAGCCCGATCCTTCTATGACGTGTTCTGGTAACGCGGACAGACACCTCAGTAGGTACTTGAGACCGTTGGGTTGTCGGACAAGCTCTTCCATGCGGTCGTGTATGAATTTGACGACCGAAAGCTTTTCGTTTGTGAAACTCCTGTTGCCGGCCGTCTCTTGGGCGTAGATGAAATTCAGACGGTTGATCAGCTCGTTCAGGTTGTTTATGTATTTGTACTCGATAGGACGTTCGTTATATTCTTTCAGTCCGGACCCTATCATGGCCACATCCTCCTGCTGCCCGTCTTTGTTGCCACCGTTCTCGTCAGGTGTAGCCGTCTTCTTGATGTCCTCCTCCCATATAGGACGTATCAGTTTTTTCCACTTCTGACCCTGGCTAGCTTTCGGTCGCTTCGAATTCGAATCATTCTTCTGGTACAGTGAATTCGTAGCGAGCAACACGTCTTTGTACATTCGCCAGTCTTCACCGGTGTACTTGTCCTCCGGTACATAGCCTTTGCTGGTCAACAGTCGCCAAAGTCCTTCAGTGCCTTTGTAGCGTTTTCCATTCACCAGTATGTCGTCGTAGTCGAATGTGATCGTGGCAGAACCGATTTTCAGCTGCTCCGTTTGATCATCATAGTATATGCCGAACTGATTGTCGTTCGCCTTTGGCAAGTAGCGCGTGCCGACAACACCCAAGTTCACTACTCTTTTGTCCATCAGCTGCTTCATAGACTTGTTCGGTAGAGTTGTAGGTTGTAGGTCTTCAACTTCCATCTTCTCTTCATCGTCATCAACATCGTCATCACCGTCGTTCCCACCGATATAACCTGCTCGCTCGGGTGTACTGGTTACTGACGGGGTGAAACGTCGTGCACCACGTTGATCAAACCTTTTCATGATTTGATTGTACTTCTGTTTGCGAAACCACTCTTTGGCTTTCAACTCCGCCTCGACGTCCTGCTCTTTTTTCTGTTTGATAGCCTTCGTTATGGCTTCGTACTTTTTCTCACGTTCCTGTTGTTCGGCCAACTCGGTGGCGTGTACTTCGGCGAATTCATCCTGCAACTTCCTGTTTAAAACTTCCAACTGTTTGGCTTTGGAAACACTCGTGGCGGATTGTTGTTTTGTAGATTGAAGCGTTAGTGGTGGTGGTGGTGGTGGAAGTATGGCAAACGGTGATGACGGCTTCAAAATCTTAAACGGTGGTTCGACACTAGGTACCGGATTGTCAGCAGCCTTTCGTGCTCGCTGTTTCAGTTCTTCCGACTCAGCTGCCTTGAATTTACTGATCAGCATCTTCTCGAGTGCATCGAGACGTTTAGCTTCCTTCACATCCATAGTAATAGTAACTAGTCGGTAGTGACTACTTATATACACACTTCAAAAATACAATGACTATCAAACACCGGGGTCTAGTCAACCAGTGGAGTAACGTCATTCATTCACAAGGCTGCAAAAAAACATCATTTGATGTTGTGGCTAAAAACGATATTTTAACGTCAACGTCATAATAACGTTATTTGATGTTTGCTCAAAATATCGTTTCTCGAAGTCAACGTTAAAATATCGTTAATCCACGTTCGGCCTAAATATCGTTTTTCGACGTGACGTTTAAAATGTAGTTTTTCAACATACACCTGTACTTGCCGTTGTGCGCCTTCCTTGTCGTGTCCACGGTGATGAACCCGTGAGGTTTGCTCCAGCAGCGCTTGCACATACTTTCGAAACCATCGTACGTTGTGTCGGATCCGACAAAGTCTTCGTAAATCCTTCGCGTGTAATGTTTGTTCTGGCTGAACACACAGAGTAGATTGACGTTATTGTGAATGACTTGCATGTCGACTCGGCCGTAGCTCTGGCTGAGATATACGCAAGATACGTGTTTGTGACGGCCACGGATGAAATAGTCCTTGATCTTGATTTGTTCCTCCAACAGGCAATCGTCAAACACAACTAACGAGTTCAACTTGCATTCGTCCAGTGGAATCAAATCGGCACAGTTCGAATAGAACTGGCTGAATTTATATCCTAACGCTTTTTCCACGCACTCGTAATGTTTTCGAAGTTCGGCGTAGGCCGGTTGTTCGATGGAACGACTGAACACGTACAAGTGTTTGAACTGCACACCACGCTTGTTGTAAATCATGTTCAACAACAAGTTGGTTTTACCGCAACCGGACGAACCCACGATCAGACATCGTAGCGGCTGGGGTAAAACACGGTCCTCACGATCCGTGTCTGTGCCGTCCTTACAGTATACCGCGATTTCCATAGTGTACTTATTAAAACATGGTCTTTTGCAGTTCTCTCTCGTAAAACGAACCCAATATCTCTTCACCGTCAGAGTCTTTGATTCTATACGTGATCGGTGCCGTGTTCAACAATTTCGAAACAACAAATATCTCTCGGTTCCAATTGCGACTGTACTTATTGGCGAATGTATCTTTCTTAGCCACTATCCTGACACGATCGCCGACACTCAACTTTGACTTCCTCACTGGGGTCGGCTGCATCGATTCGTACAGATTCTGCAATCGTGGTTCACAACTCTTGTCAACGTCCGAGGGTCGCATTCGTATGGTCCTGTGCACAGTGGTGTTGTACTGACGAAGTAGGTCTTGCACCGTGTCGATCCATCGAAACGTGTGTCGCATTTCGAACTGAACTTTCATACGTTCGTTGAGAGTGCGGTTGAAACGTTCGACGATTGCACTCTTTTCTTCATTTTCAGTATGGTACATCTTGATGCCATATGTTCCCAACACTTGTTTGAAATCTTTGTTGACAAACTCCCGACCCTTATCGACGTGCAATAGATTCGGTGTGTTGTGGCCTGTCTTTTCGGCACGCCTTATGATTGCTTCGAAAGCATCGGCCACGTGTTGGCCACTCTTCCTAGTCAACGGTTCAGACCAGGCGTACTTGGAAAAAGTGTCGATCACATTCAACATGTATCTGTAACCATCATTTTCCTTCACGTATCTGTCCATAATCACGAGATCGGCCGCCCACAGGTCGTCTATACACGTAGTGACTATTTTTCGTTTGGGAAACTTCTTGATAACCGCGCGATGTAGTTCTTTAGCTTCGGCGTATTCACGCGATCGGTCCTCGTCACCCGGTTTCATTTTGATGAAGGTGCTTTTCTCACTGCCGCACAGTGCACAAGTGTTTTTGACACGCCATTTCTTGTTTTCCGTTTGCACCACTTCATCGCCGTCGACCAGTGATCGTGTTTTCTTTTTGCATTTGGTGCAGTACGTCTCCATCGCGACTTACTATAAGTAGTAGTAAATGTGTTACTAGTATAAACCAATATGAGTGAACTGCACAGACACAAGATCCGTCTGTCTGACGGACAAAAGCGAAAAATGAAAACCGCTTACAAGAAACGCAGGACCGTGGTGATCGGACTTTCGCACGACAACATCAGTGGTGGCAGCGATCACATACTGCTCACTGAACTGCAACACAAAGCCGTAAGCAAAGCCGTCAAAAACAAGACCGGCGTTCGGTTAGCGCTCAGCTACGACCAGTTGATGAAAAACAAGGAAGGCGGTCTGTTGAAGGAAATGATGAACTTTATTGAAGACGATGTTCCCGGTGGCAAACGGTTCCTTTCGCCTTTGGTTAGAAAGAATATCGCGCCGCTACTTCGAGAGAGGTTCATACCCTGGTTGAAAGACCTCATCGACAACGAGTTGGACTCGATAATCACTAAGGATCCCAAAGGTAGCGGTCTCAAACGTTGCATCAATCTGAAGTTGGACTCGTTGTTATTTAAAAAATAGAACCTCTCTCACTCGGTGAAATCGAACGATACGCCAACGACGTGTTGAAGATAAAAAACTTTCGCGGAGTGTTTGTTCGACAGCTACTACCGGTCACGTCAAATCACACGGAATGTGGAATCCTAAACCTGGGAGATGTCGATTCCGACGGCACTCACTGGACGTGCTACATCAAGGTCGGTGACAGGAACAAGTTCTATTTTGACTCGTACGGGGACGCTCCACCACCAATAGAGTTGGTTCGCTATCTGAACGGTGGTGACGGTCTGGTGTACAACGACTGTGGCATCCAGAATTTCGAAGATCCACCAATCTGCGGCCACCTGTGTTTAGAAGTATTGCGCAGATATTCAAAGTGCAACGGACACGTGAACTGGAACACAATTGTGAATGATATAAGGGACAACAAATATGGATGGATGTCCTGGTGGGTATGACGGTGGTTTTCTAATCGACAGATTCGGTGATACGAAATGTTCAGCAGACAGTGTTGGTGGTGGTGGTAGTGGTGTTAGTCGGGATTATTTAGAATCTCAGATAGGAAATTTGAAAAAGGAGTTTAACAGCGAAATGACAAAAGCGTTTGAACAAGTGGAGAACAAACTGATGGGTCATTTGTCGAAAACCGATGCACTTGTAGACACCATAAAAGTGTCGAAAAGCCACATCAGTGTTGGAAATAAAAGGATCGTATCATCGTCGAAGGGTAAGGATAAAAACGATCTTGTCACAAAATCCCAGTTGGACGAGACGGCGAAAGGTTTCAACAAAGTGTTTGACACGACCTCACAACCGGACTGTATACAAGTCAAAGGACACAGACGTATCGGTACTGTCAGTAGGTCCAAGAACAATTACGACGTTGTAGTTCAAGTAGAGCTGATCGAGCTGCGTAACGAATTTCATGACTTCGAAAGACTGACCACTGATAAGTTCAGACAAATCGACACTAAACTATCCTCAACGAATCCGACAAGCTAGTGTTGTAATAAGAGAGTGATTGAACGATTAAGTTTTTTTCCATCACCGTACGCTCGTCATGGCTAGTAGCTTTGTGAACCGATTCAACGAGGTCACCGTGAAATTCATCAAGTGCGTGAAACTTGACCAATTGGACGGAAACACATTCTATCCAGTGAAGAATTTGAGAATCGTACAAACCAAGTACGGTGATTCTCTCGTGGCCACTCTATCAGACCGAACGCTCGCAGAAAATGGTGCTGAAGAGATTGATGTGTTCCTACCCAAACGTTACGCGAAGGCATTCGATCCCAAAGACTCCATCCCCGACTCGTTGGAATTGTCGCGTGGAGAGAAAATGGGTACAACGTACAACATCCAGTTGCGCACTGTGACGGATTCGCGCCAGTAAACACTCAATCACGGAATGAAATATTTAAAAAAACATTCTTTTTAAGAAAGAACAGTCGCAATATGTACATTCGTAAGTTCTGCATCAACCGGTTCGGAGAGACCAGTGTGGAAGATGTGGACGACGACGACGACAACACCGTCATCGAGTTAGAACAGAAAGCATTGCGTATTGAGTTCGAACAATATCGAATTCGGACAGACCAACGTATCCTGTCGTTGAAAACTGAATTGTACGATAAGATCGAAGAGTACAATAGAGATTTGTCAGATCTCAAACGTATAACAGGGACGTTGTATTTAGAGCACCAGAAACGGAGTATATCATAATATAAGTGAGTGTTTTCAACAACCATGCCGTTGTTGAAACTAGTCGGGCGAGGTCCTGTCATCACGCTTCACCTGGAGCACCCGCTCCATTTGGAAAACACAGAAGATTATCGTCTCGCTTTATGTGGATTCTATTCGGACAACAACATATCCAACTTGACGAGAAGTGCTAACGTGTATTTCTGGTTGGGTCCCACACCTGAAAACCCGAACGAACCCACCAGAACGCTGACACTCGAGCAAGGCCACTACACCTTGGAATCTCTACAAACTCGTTGCAAAGAGTTTATCACATCACTTCCAACGAATGTGGATTCTAACAAATTTATAATCTCGAAAGCGAAAAATGGAACGAGCGTGTCCATAGTATCGCCGTTGAAATTCACTTTGGACTCTACGATGAGACAACTCTTGGGATTTGGCCGCCAGCCGACTACCACCAATACAGACAACAGCAGCACCCAAGAAGAAGAAGAAGTTGAAGTTGACTACAATAACGAACGGACCTACTACGAGACCGACAAAATCGTTATCGGGTCGTATCCACCGAATCTCAGACCGGTCGACACGATCGAAATTCAATGCAACCTAGTGGAGAATAGCTATTCCAATCACGATTTGCACGCGCACAAACATCAAGAGCACCGTATTTTGTACACCTTCTTCCCGGCCGTACCGAGGGGATACAAAATATCGGAAAACCCACGTGAGCGATATTACGCGTCACTGGACAGACAACTGAGGGCGATTCAAACGATCACCGTGTCGATCGTAGATCAGGAAAATCGTCCAATTACGAATCCGTCTGCTAACAACATCGTGTATTTGGACTTGAAGAAAATAAAATAGCAGCTTTATCCCGACAACGGGGTCCACACGAGTTGCTCGGCGCGCCAGCTCGTCGTCGTCGTCTGAATTAGTCATGTGGTGACGTCACACATCCACTGTGCGCCAAACCTCCCATCCACAAAAACAAAATAATATTTTTTCTCGCGCAACATCACATTCAAGATGGAAAAAAATATTTAGGTTGGCAACACTATACACACAGACAAAAAACTAGGTTGGCAACACTGTACACCCAAAAAATATTTAGGTTGGCAACACTGTACCCAAAAAAAATATTTAGGTTGGCAACACTGCGCGCCAAAAGTTCCCGCGCAAAAAACGACCTCCGATATATATATACACCTCTGACGTCACATCCAAGATGGCCGCGCAAAAAAAAACTCTGACGTCACATCCAAGATGGCCGCGCCCATGGAAAGGAGGTCCTCTGCTCCATATCCCCCCCCCATTACTACTGTTGGGTGGTCGAATTACATCATAACTGAGCATGAATTACCAAACGGAGTCATTAATGGGATATACGTAGTGTTAGTGGTCTGTGGTGGTGTAAGAGTATTACAATTGGGAAGCCAAAGTAAGGGGTGAGGGTGTGGGTGGTTTTTATTGTCATAGGGAGGAGGCAAAATAGAGTGATAAGCCATTATTAGATAACTGCTATATTTATACTACTATACCATTTTTTACCGCTAATCACAAAGACCTTTTAGAAAATGTTGTTTTCAATCAAATACATCTAATATAAGTAAAAAATGAATATTTAAAAAGTCTTCTTCCTAATCATTTTTTGAAAATAATATGTATTCGTAATTTAAATTAATTTAAATAATTGTGAGTAATACATAATATTTCACAGGCTGAAAATAGATTTTTGTTTTATTGTTAGCAACTACAGTTAAAAAAATAATAATTGTACTAATTACAGGCTTGGTATCCCATTATATTGATGACTAGGTCAAACTTCTGGTTCTCATTTTGGTTCTTCTTAATGCACCTATTTCCCGCATGGTGCATTGACAGCTACTACTCATTGACTGGCAATCCGAACATCCTCAATGGAAGGAGATCTAGGTAAGAAATGTATTGGACTATATTGTTACTGATTGGCGTTTAATATTTGTAGACATACAAGGACCAAGAGCTTCAATTCAAGTATAAGGTCGATGGGGGTACGGTGCATAGAATTGCCTCTACATATATTGTCAATAAATGAGTAAATGAGCGAGTCAGTGACTCTCTACATCCAGATGACCAGATACATCCTGAAACTCACTGTGGCTCCACATGTGTTAGGAGTAACTATGTGGGCAGTGAGATACGTTATAGAGGTCACTTAGTTTCCATCATTGGGCACTTAGGTAAGTTCTAAGAGTTACCGATAGGGCAGTAATATGTTTATTTATTTATAACTTCTAACTCTACAAAACCAATTTAGTATAACTAAACAAACAATAAGTATGAACAAGATGATCAAATATAAATAACACCAGACAAAAATAGCAATATCTGCTTTAGATAACAAATAATAGTAATACTATTATCCACTCATTTAGGTACATGAAAAATATAATTAAAAACAGAATCAGCAATAAATATTAAAATATATATGCTATATAACAAAGCACAACTATAACAAACAATAATTAGCATAACAAGAACTATAATAAAAACAGGGGGAAAATAATCATAATCAATTAAAGAATATTATAACTAATAAAACACCTTTGGGTGACCCGGTAGCCGAGCAGCCTAAAGGGACAGAACTTTTAGCCTGCCCTAGAGATAGGGCAGGTTCAAATCCAGTCTGGAATACTATATTTATTTCATTGGTTTGCCTCCTTACAATAACTACCCATTATTTTGTTGATCAGAGTGTACCAGAAGTACCAGTCATTGCGTAGATGTTGTGAAGGGCTTGAGGTACATACCATGACATCACAAAAATATGTAGACCACAACACTCAAGCCCTTTGGCACACGATGGGTCCTTCAGACAGGGAAACCTTCAACTTCCACCCCTCACAACTAGATTGGGACGAGTTCTTCCACACCATGGCCAGGGGAGTTCGACTGTACTGCCAGGGAGACACTCTTGATACTATACCCAGAGCTGCAGCCAGGATATCAAAGTAAGCATATTCAAGTCGTAAATCCTTAAATATAAATTATTTCAAATTAACTTGGCATGATTTAAAAACATTAGCAATGCTTGTTACATGGAGTCTAAAATACTTGGCATTCATTTTAAATAATGCCAGTGTATAAAATAGAAGAGGAACATCAATTAATCTCCATGTATGAAGAGTTCCTCTCATAATAGGGATGTGCGGTGTCAAGGTGGAGTATAGCTTTCAGTATGTCTGTTGTGTGTTATGAAGGACATAATGCTTGCCAACAGCTTTCTCTTTCTTGAAAATCAGGTAGGATTCTTACATTTAAAAAAAATACTAAGAGTTTGGTTCAGGTAGCTAGTCAATAACACAGTTTGGTTCAGGTAGCTAGTCAATAATTCTCCCCGTGCTACTATCCTATGTCTTACGTGATAGTCAATGATACTAAGAGTTTGGTTCAGGTAGCTAGTCAATAATTCTCCCTGTGCTACTATCCTATGTCTTACGTGATAGTCAATGATACTAAGAGTTTGGTTCAGGTAGCTAGTCAATAACACAGTTTGGTTCAGGTAGCTAGTCAATAATTCTCCCTGTGCTACTATCCTATGTCTTACGTGATAGTCAATGATACTAAGAGTTTGGTTCAGGTAGCTAGTCAATAATTCTCCCTGTGCTACTATCCTATGTCTTACGTGATAGTCAATGATACTAAGAGTTTGGTTCAGGTAGCTAGTCAATAATTCTCCCTGTGCTACTATCCTATGTCTTACGTGATAGTCAATGATACTAAGAGTTTGGTTCAGGTAGCTAGTCAATAACACAGTTTGGTTCAGGTAGCTAGTCAATAATTCTCCCTGTGCTACTATCCTATGTCTTACGTGATAGTCAATTAAGGCATATTATGCTATCTTAGCCGCCTCTAGATTGATATTTCAAGTTGTCTGCCTGATTACATAAAGCATAGTGTCCATATTTTTACAGACATTACTGACATGCCTATTCCAGGTATATTTTTGTCTAGACTTACTCTTAATAATAGTGTACTGTTTTATTCACTATGTTCGAAATGCCAGGATTGTTTTCTCCTTTTCTATTGAAGTTAAACTGTTTAGTCTTAGTGGGGTTCGTTACAAGGCCATTCGGTATACAGCTGCAGCGAGGGTTGCAGTAGCTTTGTCATTAACAATACCTAACCTGTGGCTTGTCTTCTGCCAAAGAATATTCATATATTTTTCTACTTTTTTTTATATAATTCCTAATCAGATTTGACCAAGTTATTTATTTTTGTCAGGACTGGGATTTATTTGATAAAATTCATCATAATACTATTGATTTTATACATGCAATAATATAATTAAGGACAATACCTAGACGTAACAGTCAAAGATGTACATAATTTTTCCATATTTATACAAGGTGAATTTTTCATCACCTGTATATTCTTATGAGTATAAACTGATTATTCTTTATTATTGTATAAAATGTAGTGTAATGGTAGATTATATCACGGTATCTAGAATAAAAGAAAGTAGTGATCACACATCCTTGCCGTAATACCTACAGTATGCATGGGCGGAGTTAGACCTTGTATGTTGGGAGGGCACAAGTAACAAGTTTACCATGCATTAAATTTCCTGTATCCTATTTTTTCCGGGGGGTCTGGGGGACATTTTTAAAAAATGCAGCTTAAAAATATGACATTTAGGTACCTTTTTTGAATGAAAAATACTTAAACTCAGAACATGAAATTGTTGTTTATTTTTATCAAACATAAACATAATATTGGTTGTATAGCAATATAAACCAGGTATATACATATTTACTTTCTACAATAGAATGGTCTCATATTGTCAAGCAATGTAACCCTTATATTAACACATTAGCACTACAATATTAGCACTCCTTTATTAATAATTAAATAAGAGGCAATTTTCTATTACCTTTTTTTGCATATTTATCCGTTAGTTTATCCAAGTTGAGGCATCCATAAGTTTGATAGCGCCACTATCAAAAACGGCTCAGGCCATGTTTTTCGTAGCCCTGGGATCATGCAGCCCCTCCCCCGCATGCTAGCACTGCCCAGATTCCCAATTGGAGAACTTCGAAATTGAGTTCTGAATATGTCCCTGATGCCAAGAAATCACCAATCTAGTGTGAGATGATGTCACCATAAACCAAGTAATTACAAACCTAGTGCGCTAACAAAATAGATGATTCTCTAACAATTATGTTAGAGAAGGTGTTCAACAGCATCATTTCAAGACTGGAAGATCTTATTTTAATCAATTTACATGAACACCTTTCTCTAATAAGCAGTAAAAAATTATTGTATGTCTTCTATTTTTTATTGTGTGCTTTTTTTGTATGTACAGCCAATCTTAATTAAAACTGCTACTAGAATATTGAAAGTCTTTGTTGGATTTCACTTCAGTTTTCAGGTTAGTAAGTCACTCATATTATTTAGAACGTTAGTAAAATAAATATTGAATGGCCGTGGAGAGATAACGAATCAAAACACAGTACCCTTGTCTGCTTAGACCAGCCCGTTTTCACTTAATAGGCTCGTTGGAAAAACGAGTTAATGTGACTTCCAAACCATGCCAGTGTTACAGGAGTACAAATTTCATGGTCACACTGCATTGCACCTGGATCAACTCCTTTGCAAATCACAGCCCTAGTTAGCCTCCTATAACTATAACACGTTCCACCCCCCCGCCCCTACACGTACAGTGGTACTGACCCACCCGCCCGCCCCTACACGTACAGTGGTACTGACCCACCCGCCCGACCCTACAGGTACAGTGGTACTGACCCACCCACACGCCCCTACAAATACAGTGGTATTGCCCACCCACCCACCCATACACGTACAGTGGATGGTAGTATCCATGTACGTGTATGGGTGGGTGGGTGGGTCAATATCATAGGGGTCAGTATCACCCTGTATAACCCACCCACCCACCTCTACACGTACAGTGGTATTGACCCACCCACACGCCCCTACAAGTACAGTGGTATTGACCCACCAGCCCGCCCATACACGTACAGTGGTATTGCAAATCGTACAGTATAACAGCTGCTATACCTAGAACTTTAGTTTTTGTGCTAAGAAGTTCAGTGGTAATTTTTGACAAAAATCATGCACAGAGATTTATCTAATTGAAAGACTTGGAAGAATGGCTCATGATGATGTTAAAAGTTTTTTAAACGATCATGAAGTGTTCGTCGCTAACATGTACTACCATGGATTCTTTAAACCCACAGTTCATTGTATGAGATCATAAATGGACGAGACAAAAAATGTTGATGTTGGGAAACAATTTGATTACATATATAATAAAAATAAAGAATTGATGGAAAATATTCACACATTTCACTTAAAATAGTGTGCTTTTCAGTACAAATTCTTATGATTGATTTCACATACACATGAAGGTAAATCAAGCTAATTGCAGTTGTTTTATAAATGAAATTAGTTGTCTTAGAAGCCATCCCTAAATTACGTAATGCTACAATCTGCCCTTTTAGAACCCCCACCCCCCTGTGTAACAGACTTGTCACGGTAATTCTAAACCCCCTTAAAAATTACATAACGCTGTCACTAACCCTCCCCCCCCTCTAATTTTTGTCATCTACTTTCATGCATGTATTTATTTAAAATAAAGACATTATTTAGACTTTCTTCCGTTTGTTTTCTAATGGGGGGAGGGAGAATATATGTCTAACTTTAATATATTTTCAAAAATGTATTTTGGCGAAAAACAATAAAATTTTGTGAACGAATTCAAACAAATTACTGAGGTTTAATAGTTACGTAACATTGTTGTTGTGTAGGCCCCTTCCCCCCTTATTGGTGCATAATGCTGCTGAAAAACCCCTCCCCCCTTCAAGCGTTATGTAATTTAGGGACGGCCCACTAGTCAATGTCCAACTAAAAGCTGAATTAAAAAAAAACCTAATACTAATGTATATGAGATAATTATTATATCTTAATGGCTGATTACTGTACATTGTCAAGCGCTTTCCCTAAAACATTACATAAACAGTTACAGCCACTATTTTAGTTTGGAAATTACGGAGTGTGTACAAAACTACTGCATAGTACAGGAAATCTGTGCAGTTGATTTGAATTTATTTGTTTAGTGAGCGTTCTAGGCCTACATTAATGTTGTACAAATTTTGTTTCAGACTAAAACTTCTTCACTATAGCTGTGTTGCAATGTCTACATTTGTAATTCTTATATGTCTGCGTGTTACTGTTAAAATAATATTATTTTTCTAAAATTTGTCTATTTACTATTACATAATTTTGTTAATGTAATATAGTATGTAGTTTCATTGATACAAGTATAATTCTAATGTCTTAGTTTTACTTTAACTATATATAATTATTTTAACATCCGTTTATAAGATAATTAGATAAAAATAGACAACTCTAGATGGAAACATTTTATTTAACTTTATACTGAAGTGCAGCAATGATTGATATCCTTTAATACGAGAACAGTTACAGTATAAAGGTAAACAGAAAATATCATGGCAAAAATGCAGAAATATTTCCTTTGTTTGAAAATATTTCCAAAAAGATAAAAATTGATGTCCGAGTCCCTCTGCACTGACAATGAAGATTTGTCTCCCTTTATTGATGTCCAAGTACACTGCACTGACAGTGAAGATTCGTATCCCTTTATTGATGTCCGAGTCCCTCTGCACTGACAATGAAGATTCGTCTCCCTTTATTGATGTCCGAGTCCCTCTGCACTGACAATGAAGATTCGTCTCCCTTTATTGATGTCCGAGTCCCTCTGCACTGACAATGAAGACTCGTCTCCCTTTATTGATGTCCGAGTCCCTCTGCACTGACAATGAAGACTTGTCTCCCTTTATTGATGTCCGAGTCCCTCTGCACTGACAATGAAGATTCGTCTCCCTTTATTGATGTCCGAGCCCCTCTGCACTGACAATGAAGATTCGTCTCCCTTTATTGATGTCCGAGTCCCTCTGCACTGACAATGAAGATTCGTCTCCCTTTATTGATGTCCGAGTCCCTCTGCACTGACAATGAAGATTCGTCTCCCTTTATTGATGTCCGAGTCCCTCTGCACTGACAATGAAGATTTGTCTCCCTTTATTGATGTCCGAGTCCCTCTGCACTGACAATGAAGATTCGTCTCCCTTTATTGATGTCCGAGTCCCTCTGCACTGACAATGAAGATTCGTCTCCCTTTATTGATGTCCGAGTCTCTCTGCACTGACAATGAAGATTCGTCTCCCTTTATTGATGTCCGAGCCCCTCTGCACTGACAATGAAGATTCGTCTCCCTTTATTGATGTCCGAGTCTCTCTGCACTGACAATGAAGATTCGTCTCCCTTTATTGATGTCCGAGCCCCTCTGCACTGACAATGAAGATTCGTCTCCCTTTATTCAATTGTAAATACTAAAGGCTATTAATTTACAAAGTAATATATTAAGTAAATATCAAATTTTAAATAAAAATTGAACAAAAAACAATATATGAAAAATCAATACTGTAGCCTTTCTCTTTACTTGCAGGCAAATCATTTTAGCACTCTTCAAAAGTTAGGAAAAAATAACTCTGGACGTTCTTTGTCAACTTAAACAAGATCTTGGAGGCCCTGGACAGCACACAGATGGTGTGTTTTACAAAATGCCCAGAATCTTTGATTAATCATACCCTTTTAATGAACAAATAGACCGATGGGAATTTCTGGAAACATTAAAACAAATTTGATGTTCCTATAATACAGACTGTAGGCATATAGCAACTATGTGAGAACAAAAAACAGCCAAGTTTAGCTCAGAGTGTACATGTATAGTTGGGTGGGTGGGACACTACCACAGTAAGTATATGGATTCTTTAATATTGCTGCTATAACTATTTGCAATATTAAAGAACGTACAGTTGTCTAACAATTTAAGTTGGAATATTTATTTACGTAATTAAATACATTGTTACATGCCAATTGTTCTGGCATGGTAGTGGTGTTCCTGAAGGATGCATTACATGGGACCAATGTTATTTCTTATTTTCATAAATGGTCTGCCCTTCCATTTACCACATAATTTATTTCATCACAGATGATACATCGGTTTCTTCCAAAAAATTAAAAAAAACCTTTAGGTTTGGCAAAGCAAGATTGAAATTGAAAATTGAAAAATTGGAATGAAGAAGATTTCCTTTTACTCAATGAACCCAAAACAAACATTACTCAGTGACATCAGGAAACATGTTATTGGACGATTCTATAAATATAACTGATTTTCATAAAGATTTAGGAGTGACAGTGGATCAAAATTTAAATTGGGACGAACAACTAAATTTCCTTACAAAAAAGTCAAATTCTTTCAAATTTTCTTTGAAACCATTTATAATTTTATATAAATAGTCTACTTTGCTTACAAAGAATCCAATTTGAAATTGGATTGTGTCGTGCAGTTCGGAGAAGTATTTAACTGAATTATTAAAAACACATAAGTAAATAATGAGAACTATTTGTAATTCAACAAACAGATAAACCAGTGTTGAAAATCCTTAACTTAAAAATTAGTAATCTTGAATTTTTTGGAAGTTATTGTTTTGCGTTGGACTGTTCATATTTGTTAATTTGTTGGAGATTTTAAACACTCCTTATGATGTGAAACTAAGCAAAATTGTTAATTTCAGAGTTCCAGCTCATAACTTAATGAGACAAGCTGTATGTATTAATGTAAAACGTTTATGTGACAATAAAGAAATTTTGATTTTATTTTATTTTGATTTGACAAAGTTCCCTTTTGCGTAGAAGCCAAAACATGAAACAAGTTACCCTTAAGTATTATTAAGCTAAATAAAAAAATGTTTTCAGCACTAAAACATTTCATATCATTGAACAACTAATATAATGGGAGATAATTATTAGACTATGAGTAGTTTTTAATATATATCCTATTATAATATATCCTATATTAATTTTGTTTGTTATTATGAAATGATACAACTATTTTAAGTTACAATGTAAGCCATGTAAAATGTATTATGCTAATAAACATTGGTTGACAAAATGCTCGTATACTCCTTACTTATAGAATTATAATTTCTTATTTTTAAGATTTTAGAGTATTACCACTTCTAAGAGTCAAACAAAAATATTATTTTAATGAATACATCTACTGTATATGAATGGAGCTTTTTTTACTTTTCTTGCAAAATAGCCTCAGATTATTTGTCAAGTGAAAGATTATTAACCAAGTTCCAGGTAATAATTGACTGATTTTCTCCAAGTAAACCTTATGTTACTTCATTTTTCATCAAACTTTTGACAGAAGTGACAGTAAAAATTGCAAAGCTTAAATCAATATATCTTTTTTAGTATTTTCTATAAAGCTCATTGTGATTCAGTGATAATCCTGGTCTGAGGATGATAAACATGGATACTGAAATCAATCACCATAATATTTGTACTTATAATAAATTTGTGTTGTGTGACGTTCACTTGTTTTTTTATTTCTATTTACACATAGAATACATTAGGAAAATACTTTACTCACTTTTGCCACTGTTCCAAGGAAATTTAAATATAACCTCAACACATCTACAATCAGTACCTGTTTAATAAATATATCTCTACTGTCCGGGATAATATACAAAAATTAATAAATTTGTTGATCTTACAGCGGCATATGACACAGTATGGAGCAAAGGTTTGTTGTTAAAGTTCTACGGCCTCCTTCCCTGCTCCTTTCTTTTGCAACTTTTGGAGTTAGTGCTTAGTGCCAGGCTAAAGATCTTTCAGTCTAATTCCGTCATTCATACTGATAAGAGCTCCGCTTTGCTAAATACTAAATAAAAAATGTCTAACTTGCTTGCACATGTCACGAATTTTGTATAGTGAATTGCTTCACAGTGCTTTTTAGGAATATTGTGCATTTTTTATGTTTCATTTCTAATTAAACTGTTGTCTGCCTGTGGTGCTTGAAATCAACCCTGTGTAAGTGATCAGAGTGATTAAGTGAAATGGTTTGTGTGACAGATTATTTCATGTCCGCTGCTTGAGAGATGACGAAACAAAAAGAACACGCTCGGCCCGAGATTGGAAATGTAAAGACTGTAAAAGTGTTTCTTCTGCAAGTAATAGTGTTAACTCTGTAACAAGCACCAATATAACCTAGGAATTTCTTGTCAAAGTATTGAAGGACTGCAAGATGCAGGTTTCAAGTGAATTAAAGATATTAAGAGGTGGGATGTCAGAATGTTCTACTTCTGAATAGTTTCTTTCTGACAAAGTAAGAATCCGTATTTCACTTAATATGATAATCTGAACTTTATTATTTAAATTATTGAATTCTATTAAATTCTTCGTAATTTAGTATAAATTAAATTGAAACCTTTATAATTTTGCTGGGAAACAAAAAAATCATAGGTAGAAGTTACCTATAGAAATTACCTATAGAATTACCTATAGAATCTTAATTTAACTGATTCATATGAATAAAAAGGATACTTACAAGTATTTATTTAACAATCAGTAATAGTTATATCAAGAGAACACCCATTTTATTATAGCTTGGTTAGGTCGTCATAGCTGACTATATTCTTTACATTTTCCACAGCAGCTATCTGTACAAAAATATGCCATTTTGATACCATGCATATGTAAACCATATCTTCTTACATTTTTTTTTCATTTTAGCCCAAAAAACTTTGTTTTCGGGAGTCAAATGTTCATTAACATAGATATTTTGTTTTGAAAAAACTGGTTTCATCTGTTTGGCATCTAGTGACTTATTTTCCTGGAACTTCCTAATAAGACTGTCCTTGGTAGCACAGCTGACAAACTGGACCACCATGGACGGTGGTCCTTCTTGTAACTTGGGATTCCATGGGCGGCTGCGACTAGGCTATCTTGGATATCCACACCAAGTGATGCTCCTACGTCACGGACAATGTCCAACTGAAGATGGGTCACTATATATGCCTTCAATGTGAACTCTTTGTTCCCTCCTATTGAAATAATCTCTAAGCCAATTTATGCTGTTATTTTGTATTCCAACGTATTTTAATTTTTTAAGTAATTTTTTTCTGTCCAAAGAATCAAATGCCTTAGCAAGATCTAAGAATATTATAATATTTTATTTGAACTTTCTTTTCCAAAATTTGAAATAGTAAATTTAGAAATATACCTCAGGCATAGTGCATCTGACGTATTTTTGTGCCTACTGAACCCATACTGCACATTTGATATTATTTCATTCCGATTTAGATAATTTGTTAGTTGATGAATATTGAATAACACGTTTCTCAATTACTTTAGAAACAGTTGTTAGAGAGATATCGGTCTGAAATTGCTCATTAAAGATTTTGATCCTGATTTGAAAATAGGAACAACTTTGGCAATTTTTAATGGGTTTGGGAACTCACCAGATCTAATACTTAAATTGACAATGTGCAATAAAGGTTCAATCAGTACCTCAGTATCGTCTTTAATAACATTAGTTGGCATATCATCCCAACCAGGTGCCGAGCGACCTTTTAAATTTAGTATAGTCTCGAATAGTTCTTGTCGAGTAACAGGTCTCATTACAAAAACTGAGTCCAGGGCATGAGTGACATCTTCATTGTCTACAGGCCCTTTTTGAGTGATTGCACTAGCCAGCCGTGCTCCCACAGAGGAAAAATAATTGTTAAATATATCGCAGATTTCTTTAATTTTAACTGGAGAGGCATTGTCGCCGTGCTCGCAATAAGCCTCCACAGGGAACCCAGGCCAGACAAGCCCCCTTCTTTAACTACCTGCCAAATTTTTCTCGAGTTTCCAGATACGAGAATAATTTAGCTTTCTTTATTAAAGAATGTAAAATATTGCGATACCTATTATATTTGTTACGTTGGAATGTATTAAAAGGTTGATTTCTGAGTTTCCTACTTAGTTTATCGCGGTGTCTAATGGACCTAACAATACCAGCCGTTATCCAGGGCTTTATTTTAGTGTTCGCTGCTCTTTTTATAACTGTTTCAGAGTTGGATCTAAGTATGAATTTCAAAGTATTTACAAACTCGTTGTAAACTATTGTAGTTAGACATTTGTAAGCAAATTGTCCGATATTCCATTATTGAAGAGTCCAAGACAACTGACTTATTAACATTAACGGGTATATTTTTAGACAATTTCACAAAAAAATTATCAATCCATGTATTACTGGCAGGTCATGTGACTTTATTAATATATTGAATACAACAAGCATTCTGAAGTATGTCGAGATATCAGTTGTGATCGGAATTTTGAATAGTATTTAAAATATTGCAATTTAAATCTCCAGCAAATATACTGATGCCATTATAGCCATTATTACTATTGCAAAAGTTTTATAATGCATCGTTAAATAAAGATAGGTTTAGGACTGCGATATACGGCGAGCAGGCGACAGGGCTGGCCGGTCCAGGCAAAGGTCACTAATAAGCAAGTTGCAACTCCTCCGAGGCACAGCTATGTACAAGTCAGCGATAGTGTAAACCACCACTCCATCCGCGTTATTGAGATTGTTGTAGGACCTGTACACATTGAACCCTTCTAAACTAATTGGATCACTGTTTTCATCAAGCCAAGCTTCAGATAGTTAATGCAGTTAAATTTAATTTGAATACTTTCTAAAAAAACTAAAAATTTATCAAAATTTTTCTGATGCTCCGAATGTTTTGGTAAATGACTTTAAAAGAACTAAATTGTAAATTAGAAAAGTAAGTATGAGCTATAGTAATGTCTAAACCCAAATAACAGTTAATTAAAGGTAAATTTTTTCCACATTTTGAAACATTTTAACAATCAGAGTTACCCAGCGTGAATGTTAAAATAGAAAATATAAATGAAACTGTGGTAGGCCAATGGCTGTACTCAATACAAAATAGATGGTAATTTATAAATGCAATATATATATATATATATACATATAATCCCACCCCCAGAAGTCTGATTGAATACGCTTGAATAAATAAATAAATAGATAAGCAGTAAATAAAATAGATGTTGAGTTTACATTTGACATTAGAAAAAAAAAATAAAAAAAAACCTGCAGCAATTTAGTAGTAAATCATTGTAGAAATTTAACAAAAATTTATGATAGCTAAATAATGAAATAGAACTATTCAGTTCTCACTACACTAAATATAACTTGACCTACATAGAAATGACTTAAATTTCCAGAATTCTTATTCAACATGTTTTTAATTAAAGTACAAAATATGTATCTATATATATATTTAATAAATAAAAAAATAAATAAATATTAATTCCTACATTTAACATTGGATTTAAGTATAGCCAGAAGTAGTTTAGTTGTAATTTTGTCAGCATTTTAACAAAGCTCTATGATAAACAAATAATGAAATAAAATTATAACATTTTTATTAAAGATAAATTAATCACCATAGTTTAATCAACATAGAAATAACTTAAGCTTAAAGATTTATAATTCAACACGTTTAAATCGATAGAAAAATAAGTAAATATATAAAGTAGATATTGATTCTTACATCTGATACTATAAATGACATTAGATACAGATTAGTAGTAAATCACTTCTACAGTTAAAAAAATCTATGATATTTAAATAATGGAATAGAACTACTAATTTATTACAATATAACTAAAACAACATAGAAATGATTTAAACCAAATAATAATATCAACATAATTAGAACTTCTATTTAAGAGGATAAGATAATCAGCTGCTGCTGTTTAACCCCAGCAGATAAGAAATAAGAATAAAAAAGACAATAGAAAAGAAATCCTAAATTATTTCTAGCTTATGTGAAATTAGCATTGCTAATAAAACTCCCATTTTTAAATTAAGAAGTTAAATTTAGATTGAAGAGAAGTAGGTACATTTGAAAACTAGGCTACTGTGGATGAGGAATATTTTAAACTAATGTATTGACTATTCCCTAGAGAATTTAGTTCATCATCAGAAATGTATAATGTACAAATTAAAGTCTTGAAACACTCATGTTCTTTATTCATCATGTAACAATTACCAGAGCATAAACAAAAACAAATGTAAATATAATGAAAGTATTAAAAATTAAATAACAGCTGGAAGCTATGAAATATAAAACATTTGACCACTGAGTATAAAGAAATATTTAAATATATAACAATTTTCCCCTCTTAAAGTTTTATTTTCAGCATCTGGTCAACAAGACGTCTCCAGATGCTCTTTTGTCCAGCGTCCATCTCAACTCTGTAATGTACATTACCATCTGTAGACTCTACTTGTCCAAGACTCCATTTGTTCTGACCATTGTAGTTACGCACTTGGACACGGTCTCCCACCTTAAATCTACGCATGATTCCTCCAGGGTATTCTGTTTTCATATTCCTCACAGAAGGACCAATAAGGCTAAGATAGGTCTGCAACTTTCTATTGAACATAAGAAAGTAAGAACTAGTTCAAGTTGAGTTCGGTGTGTGAGGGAGTTGCATTAGTAGTCGATGTAGTTTGTAGTCCAATGTTCCCGGTTCATCCATCATAGCTCTTAGTGATTAATTAATTGTTTGCACAAAACATTCAACTTACCCATTTGAGGAGGGATGAAATGGCGCCGTGGTCTTATGCATAACTCCACATTTTTCTAAAAATTCTTCAAACAAATGTGATGTAAGTTGTCTGCCGTAATCTGAAACCAGAAGGTATGGCAGTCCAAAAGAGGAGAAAATTTTCCTCAATTCCTTAATTGTCCACTCTGCTGTTGTTATTTTGGTTGGTATCACCTCTACCCACTTAGAGAATGAGTCTACAAGTATCATAAATTGTTGTCCATTTGTAGGACCTAAGAAATCCAGGTGTATTTGCTCCCAAGGTTGGGTTTTGGGTTCCCATGGGTGGCTGACTTCTTTCTTTAGCGCATTCTGTTTCTCTCTACAATTTCTACAAGTAGCAATCATGTCTTCGATATCTTTGTCCATGCCTTTCCAGAAACAGTAGCTTTGACCTAGAGCTTTTGTTTTCACTACTCCCATATGTCCAAAATGTAATTCTTGAAGGACTTGTTCTCTGAGTGATGGTGGAATCATAACTCTCCACCGCTTGAATAAACATCCTTCATGAAGACTTATTTCGTAATCATGATACTCAAGATTTTCAACTGATTGGCCAGATCTTAGGACGTCTACCAATTTATCTAATTCTGTATCTTTGGCTGTCTCAACAGTTTTAAAGAGTTTTGGTTGAGATTCATAATATTAATTTGGTTTGCTTGAAAAATAACATATTGGTCCGTGGCATTTTTTTCTGGGCCATCTACGGGGAATCTAGACAGGAAATCAGCATTTTCATGTTCACCAGTTTTTTTTCTGTACTCAATTCGATAATCAAAGCCAGATAAGAAGTGTGAATAGTTGAATAATCGAGTTGCTGACATTGAAGGTAGATTTGTATTAGGGTTGAAAATTGCAACCAGTGGTTTGTGATCTATGACCAAGATGATCGCCTGCTATAATAGTAAGCAAAGAACATCTTGAGGCCCCAGTAAATTGCTGTCGCTTCCTTATCTATTTGGCTGTAGTGTTTTTCTGATTCTGTTAATGTTCTGGAAGCAAAACTTATTGGTTTTTCAGTTCCATCTGAGTATCTGTGTGATAGTACTGCTCCAAGACATACAGGAGATGCATCAGTGGCTAAGATAAGGGGCAATTCTGGGTTGAAATGTGAAAGGTTTGATTCTCTTGTGACCATTTCCTTGATTTTGTTGAAACTCTTCTCACATTCATCATTTCAACTGTACCGTTATCCTTTTTGTAATAATTTGTGAAGAGGATGTAATACCAAAGCAAGATCTTTTATGAAACGATTATAGAAATTTACAAGTCCTAAAAAAGTTCATTTATATTTTGCATTTTTAACGGCTTTCACCTTATCTTCACTTTTATGAATTCCATTTTTGTCTATTATGTGGCCTAGGTATTGTATCTTGATTTGCATAAACCTGTGTTTATCTCGGTTCATTTTTAAACTGTATTTTCTGAGCTGTTCAAATATCTTTTCCAGTCGATCAAGTAGTTCTTGAGATGTTTTCCCTTGAATGATGACATCATCAAAAAAACATTGTACACCGTCTTGACCTTGAAGAATTCTGTCCATATGTTTTTGCCAAATTCTTGGTGCTACTTTTACTCCAAACATTAGTCTATTTACATGGTACTGGCCTTTATGAGTACTTAATGTTTGAATATTTACACTTTCATCGTCAATTTCTAGGTGAAGACATGCATTGCTCAGGTCTAATGTACAAAATACCACTCCACCATTCATTTTGGTAAAAATATCTTAAATTCTCTGTATAGTGTTCCTCCTTAATTTGTTTGTTGACTGTGATCTTATAATCAGCACAAATCCTGACGTTTCCATTGGGCTTGAGTACTGGGACAATAGGAGTACCTCACTCTGTAGTCTTTGTTATTATTCCAGCTCCTTCTAAACAATCCAATTCTGCCTTAACTTTCTCTTTCAATGCATATGGGACAGGCAGAGCTTTTAAAAAAATTGGTTGACTGCCATCTAAAATGTTCAAATGTCCTTGTTGTTCGGGTATCTTACCTATGCCTGGTTCAAACAAATTTTTAAATTTACTAAGCAAGTTATCTAATCCAGGTTCTTTGGTACTTCGAATTGCTTTTAATTCAGCCAAATCTAACTGAACCTCCCTCATCCATTCTCGGCCAAATACAGCATCCACATTTTTGTTCACAATATAAAGTTTTCCCATAAATAATTGGTCTTTGTAACAACATTGTACAAATACAACGCCTCTTGGTTTGATAATCTCTCCAGAATAGGTTCACAGTTGTACATTGGTGCTGAAAATGCATTTACTACTTAAAATAGTCTTAAAATAGAGTAGGGTAAACTACTAATGGAGGCTCCTGTATCCAATTCCATTTTACAGACTTTAATCAGTACTTCAACAAGAAATTTATCAGTTCTACGAGACTCTACCATATATACTTCATGTTGATCTGTATATTGATTTTCTTGAATTTATGTTTCAGCAACTGCCTGGTTTATTCTTGTTGTTTTACTTCCCATGCATACACCTGCTATGTGTCCAGTTTTATTGCAGCAATTGCAATTTACTGAAATGAATTTACACTGATTAGCCATATGAGAAGGAGATCCACGACGATAACATTTTCCTTTTTAGTAATCAAAAGTAAAAGGTTTGTTCATGTTCTGTTTCTTCATGTTGTCACATTTTACTTGTACTTTTTTATTTAACTGGAGTATACCTTCTTGAATACTGTCCTTATTCACAACCATTGTGTTTTCATTTTTGGCTATTTCCATATTCACAGCTATCCTAACTACTTCCTGAAAAGATATTTGTGGTGTATCCTGTAACACCTTAGTTCTAATGTCATTATCTCTTAAGCCTCTTATAAACTGGGCTCGCAGAAACGTATTAGCAATTGATTTATTACAATGCTCACAATAGAAGTCACAATCAACTGTTAATTTTTATTGATCACACAATATATTTTAACTGTTTCAAGTAGCCCTTGTGTATGTGACATAAACCTATGTTGTAAAACCCATGTGCTCGGTTGTGGATCAATATACTCAGTGAGAATCTGTACTAGTTCTGTGTATGTTTTATCTAGAAGACTGTCAGGAGCACAGAGGTCATACAACTTCTGATGTTGTTGTGACGTCAGAACATAGAGCAGGGTGTACACCTGGTCTCTTGATTGCATTGAGTGGCCATGTAAATGTAGAAATACCTCAAGACGTCTGATAAAGTTCTTCAGTGATTCATCTTCCTGAAAAGGAATGAGAGAAATACTTGACTGAATAGATCGTGTTACCTGGTTATTTGTTCTGGGAACGTTCTTCTGACATTCTTGGTGTATTTCCATGTTCTTGATCAGCTGTCCCCAACGTATCTGTAATATATCCATCAGTTTGTAGTACTTATCCTCCGTTTTCAATCTGTAGTCTACTTCTTTTTCCAGATCCTGTACCGGGTCGTTTGACCGGTACATTTCGTTACTTTTGTCTTGGTCTGCCGGGCTGCCTGAGACCGCTCGTGCCCGGCGATTCGCTTTACTTTGGTGGCCGTTGGCTCGGACTCGTTCGTTCCGTGTTCCAGCTCTTGTCTGTCAGGTTGGCCGTCTTTTGGATTCTTCCTTGCCAGCAGTAATCACCATGTCCGGCTAGAGACTCCAAAACGTAAGTGTTCTTTTGTAATTTCTAATATCTAATCACCCTTTTGGTGAAAATACTTTTGTTTCAAGGATAATATTAATCGGGCTTAGTGGGGTTTTCAGGGTTTTGTTCAATTAATGTTCTTTGTCTAGATATTTGTTAACCTAGGTTCGAGCCACGTGCTCAATGTTACCTTTTTAGCATTAATTGCTTTTTATATCTGGCTTTATAATTAATGGTAGTTCTGTATAATGTTTTGTTGAGCCTTTTTACAGTTGGAGTTACCGATTTACCATATTTTTGTTCATTGACAATAACCTAGCCTATCTGTGTAGTTTGATTTTCATGTTATAACCTATTGCTCCTGTATCAATAGCCTAGTTTTCAGTTTGTCATTTTTAGTTCCATATACGTAATTAATTCTTTGGTAATTTGTTAAGTTGTAATTTGTTTTAAATGTGATTTTCCAACATAATTATTCATAGCCTAAAATTGGATCTTTTATTTTCTAGTGTGCTCCAATCATGTACAATTTTGTCTGTTCTTGTTTTGTTTTGCCATTTCATGTTATTAGTTGTTATGTGTTGTATTTTTGGTTTTGGGCTGTACTGAATTTAATGTGCTGTGGTTTGGCCTTGCAGTCCAGGGTCCTTGAGCAGGACGTTTCCACCCTCAGCCTGCCGTTCGGGGATGGTCGACCATCTTCACTGCCCGCCTGGCCTGAGGACCATGTATAGAGGCCATTGACGATCCTGCGGCCCCTCCTGCATCCTTGGGTAGGAGTCTTCTGTCCTCAGGTCAGTGCGTTCCATCTTGTTGTCCCGGCGGCTGAGCTGGGGGTTGCTAGTTTGTGAATAAGTGAAATATAAAAAAAAGAAAGAAGAGCAAAAATGTTGGCGGAACTATTTAATGTGGCCTAGGCCTAAAACTGTTACCGTGATTTATGCAACACAGCCATGGGGGACCTATATGTATTTTTTTATTTAAAGGAAAAAAAAACTGGAAATACAAAAAGAACTTTTAGTGTTAATATTTATTGTTATTTAGTTTAATTTGTTGTTATATATTTTAGAGTTTATATTTGTTAGGTCCCTACTGTTAAATTAGGTTATTATTTATTGTATGGTTTAGGCCTAGGGATATAGTGGGTGTTAGTTATTTATTTATTCGTGTAGTGTATTTTGGGTGTCTTTAAGGGACTTTTTACTAGAACGGTACAGTGTTATATATTTTTTTTAAATTGTTTAATTTTTAAACTCACCAAAAGGGGATTATTGTGCTTTAACTTAACTTCCTATTCGGAGCTGCCCAGGGATTCCGGCTTACTCCCTGGCCTCGGTGGAATCATGGGATGTGGGCTAAATTGCCAGGTTATTTGGGGTTATCAAAATTGTTTCTAAATTTGTCACTTTTAAATTGTTAATTAAGTTCTCACGTTTTGGGTGTCTCAAGCTAGGCTGCAGATAGGCCAAGTAGTTGTTAATTTTGGTATTTGTAGAGTTTGTTGTTTTTGTAGCTTTTTGTATTACCGGTACCTTGTTAATTTTAGTGTTTCTTGTTATTTATTTAAGTGCGAATTTATAATGTGGCCTTCTGCCTATTTATATTGTGGCCTTCTGCCAGCCAGTTTTGCAGTTTTAACTTGAAATAAAATTAGTTTTGCTCAGCTGCCGAGTTTTAATTTGGCCCTCCAACTGCCACCCGTGATCCCATCGCTCAACTGGTTTTGAGCCATCCCCCAGTTGGCACGCTTTCCAGCTTTGGTGGGGGGGGATGGGTCTCAATCCTCCGCTTTTGTCTCTATTTCAGTCATGTGATGTAGATTTAAACTTGTTCCAGTATTCTTCTAATGCATCAATTAATTGTTTCTTTTTGAAACTGTTCAATGTTTTCCAAGTGTATCTGCCTTAGAAATCATGCTTTTGACTACTGCTCTTGATCACTTCAACTGACATGGATTCAGTAACTTGTTTGTCAGTCATTGTGAAGTGCAATTTGGCTATTGAAACAATTAACTAATAAAACATAAAATAAGATCTAAAATAATCAAATAAATGGTAAAAATAAACTTAAATCCTCATCACTATTTTAATGTACAAATTAAAGTCTTGAAACAATCATGTTCTTTATTCATCATGTAACAATTACCAGAACATAAACAAAAACAAATGTAAATATAATGAAAGTATTAAAAATTAAATAAAAGCTGGAAGCTATGAAATATAAAACATTTGACCATTGAGTATAAAGAAATATTTAAATATATAACAATATGAAACATAAAAAATGCACAATATTTCTAAATAGCAATTATATCGTGAAGCAATTTACGATACAAAATTCATGACAGATGCAAGCAAGATAGACGGGCAAAGCGGAGCTCTTGTCAGTACGACTAACAGTACTAGACTGAAAAAGCTATTTAGAAACTCTCACATAGTAACCAATGGGTGCTCTGGTTGGAAAAAGTGCAAACTGTTACAACGTAGCAACATTGCATTCAGTTTCACTCGCTGAGCAGTCAGGGACACCTCAATGATTAATAAAGTGATATACAATCAATCAGTATTCATACAATAAAAATGAATATACATTCAACTTACTGATATCAGACACCTGAAACCATTGTTTGTCTCAAGTTCATAACTCTTTTCAGTGTTGAGGAAAAGTTACTTTAGAAAATTGATAACAGAAAGATTTTATGCCACTGAAAAATTTTAACACCTCATACAAGTGGTCTCAATTAAAGCATCTTCAAACTATTAAAACTGCAAAATCATCTGGTCATTATTTTTATTAGTGAATTTTCAAACATCACAAGCCATCTGAAACTGTAAAAAATTGTGTATTTTTCCCACTCTAAATATGATTAAAAAAGATTGTTAAAAGGTAAAAATATAACATTACTACTCACACACACGCACGCACGCACACCCACAAACCCGCACGCACGCACACATGCACACACACACACACACACACACACACACACACACACACACACACGCACACACACACACACGCACGCACTCACACGCGTGCACTCACACGCGTGCACACACACACACACACACACACACACACACACACACACACACACACAAAACACACACACACACACACACACACACACACACACACACACCACACAGAAATAGATGAGAAAATGTTTGATGGTAGCTTTGATGGTAAATCCACCTAATACTTTTCACATAGTTGATGTTCAAACTTGAGTATCTATACTTTTTTATTCAACAGTAGTGCCACCATGCATGATATGTTATGTTACAACACATTTGAACGTGTTTCAACATTCAATTTCAAGTAAATTTGCATAAAACTCAAGTTCAACCATCATATAAGTAAAATTAAAATAGCTTTGTAGATTTAGGATTAAAGTACAAACAAATTCACATAATTAATATGTATATATAACGTGTAATAGCGAGACATGGATGAAGTAATCTTTACTACTCTTAAAGGACCAAACTTTAATTGACTCTTTTTATCGCTTAAAATCAAATCTTTATTGCCGTTACATCAATATTTTACAAAAAAATCTTGTGTATGGCCGTTGTCAAGCGAGTAGTTAACCATAATATTACAAAATATTCTAGTCTAATCTAGTAATATAAAAAAGCAGAATATTATTTGTAAACATCATATTTTGTAATAATACACATAAAACTTTCATTCCTACTACATAAGGGGCAGTCCCTAAATTACATAACGCTTGAAGGGAGGGAGGGGGGTTTTCGGCAGTGTTATGTACCGTTACGAGGGAGGGTGGGGGGGTTCTACGCAGTGTTACGTAACTATTAAACCTCAGCAATTTGTTCACAACATTTTATTGTTTTTCGGCAAAATACAAGATTTTTTAAAAAGATATTAAGGTTATATATATATATATATATATATATATATATATACACCCCTCTCCATTAGAAAACAAACGGAAGAAAGTCTAAACAATGACTTCATCATAAATAAAAATATGCATGAAAGTGGATGGCAAAAGTTAGAAGGGAGGGGGGTTGGTGACAGCATTACGTAATTTTTGAGGGGAGGGTAGTATTACACAGATTTTAGCGTTAAGTAACTTAAGGTTGACCCCTAATAAGTTAACGTATCTAATCCTCAAATGCTTAAGTATAAAGTATAGACAAGAGGACTAAACATGAAAAACGTTACTTCTAACAAATAATATTACAATATATATAACACATAATATTACAATATATTCCAGTCTAATCTAGTAATATAACAAAGCAGAATATTATTTATAAACATCAGATTTTCTAATAATACACACAAAACTTTCATTCCTACTACATAATAAGTTAACATATCTAATCCTCAAATGTTTAAGTATAAAGTATAGACGAATAAACATTAAAAATGTTACTTCTAACACAAAACCATTACAATACAATTATAACACACAATATCACTTTAACATGTCCTATGGCGCGCCTGGCGGTAAACATGGAACAATGCACCACCCGCCCTTGAAATGTATTTATTCAAGGTGAGGCTAGCCATTGCCCGGGAAGGTTGTGTTGCTCGTCGCTTGTTGTGGCAGTCTTGGTGTGTACGTTTTGGTGTATTTCGTTTTCGGATACCGCTAAATTTGTGTGAGTGGTGCCTGTACTGTGTGATAGTGTTTCGTACTCAGCCTGGAAGGTGCGCAATTATGTTCTCTTTGAGCATTGAACGTGTTAAGGCTTAAAAATATTCATCTATAATATTCTTGCTATAAATACTTAACTTTACTAATAGATTTTTGACTACATTTTTAAATTCAGTTACTTCATACATTTTAATTGTTGTGATAATGCATTTTACATTTTTTTTATTTCTAAAAAACTATTTTGAGTCAATGAATAATAACACTACCCATATCTTAAATTAAGTATGCCTCTAGTTAGGTGGAAGTGTGAGTCAATGTTTATGTCAACACTATTAATATTTGATTTTACATATATTACATATTTTACATATATGACAAATAATTAAGTAACAGTCAATAGTGTGTTAAATGGTATTACTTACTGACGAATCAAAGTTGGAGCTTTAACATGTGTTTAACTGAATAAAGAATAATAGAAATACACCATTGTATAATTACTAACAAATATCTCAGTTTATTCAGCAAAGTGTGTTGTGAAGTGACAGAACTGCTTCAAATTCTAAAACAAATAAATTATGTTCACTAAAGTTCTATATAGTAATAACTAATCATGTATTTATTGTGAAATGGATATAGTCAACAGTTGACCAATGTTCAAATCCAACTCTTGTGAAAGTAGATTCTGATGCTTTGTTGCCGATTATAATAGTACAAAAAGGTATTCTTTTGCGTTTTCTTATCTCCATTGTCATGCGCTCCACTATCAAACTAGCATAGCCCTTTCCTCGGTGCTCTGGGTCGGTGAAAAGAACAAATATACCACCACTGAAGTTACTAAGTGCTGAGCATAGTAATTTCCTTTCACATTTTTTGAACAGACCTAATTAACAATAATTACAATTAACAAATAATTATAATTCATATTAAACATAAACAGATAATTATACAGAACAAGGGGCCTTGTCGATATATTGGCTAGCAATTTTTTATAGTAGATACCAAACTAAGAAATAAGAATATGATTGTTTTATCAGCTGAGAAGCCAGAAAAATTAGGAAAAACAAAAAATATTTTTTGTGATTATGAATATGGCAAGCTTTTTACAATTGAACCATTATGTATTTTATACAAACAAAATATATTTTCTGATGTACAGTTTGGAGCATTATAAATTAAATCTTATTGTAAAATTATTATTTATGTGTCATTGTTAGGTCAACAGCATTAACAAAATTTCAATATTAAGAGTTCCTCTACACAGGCTTAGCCTTGGAGGTTTACATCTTTATTTTCTCAGCAGAAGTATTTTCTTTTTAGTTTCCTTTTCAATATTCTAGGTCAGACTTGGTATTGTACAGGGTTTCCGAAAAAGAATGCCCTGATTTTGAATGGGTGTAATTTAAAAACTATTCAAGATATTTAAACGATTGAAACGTCAAATTGAAGAGGAAAGATCAAAGTTTTGTTTTCCGTGTGGCATGGGAGTGAGCGTTGACCTTGGCATGCGCAGAATTGCTGCGCAGTGACAGCAATTTTTTCGGCCCTTTCTTTTTCGCCGAAAAAACAATTAATGGCATCATTTATCTAGATATGCTAGAACAATTTATGTTTCCCCAAACTGACAATATTGAAGCACAAGGCGGTGAACGAGTAATTTTAATGCAAGACGGCGCGCCGCCTCATTACCTTCAATTAGTGCGCGATACACTGAACAACAAGTTTCCAAATGCAGGAGTGCGCCCATTCCCTGGCCTCCCAGGAGTCCTGATTTGACCCCTTTGGACTTTTTTCTTTGGGGCTACGTAAAGAACATTGTTTATGCCGAAAAGATTCGGGACTTGCCACATCTGCGTGCGCGAATTTCGGCAGCGATCGCTACTGTTACACCTGAGATGCTGCACAAGACATGGCGAGAAATCGAATACCGATTTGATATCTGCAGAGGAACAAACGGAGCACACATCGAAACATATTAAGGTATGAGAAAAAACTGTTCTTTTCTCTTCAATTTGACGTTTTAATCGTTTAAATATCTTGAATAGTTTTTAAATTACACCCATTCAAAATCAGGGCATTCTTTTTCGGAAACCCTGTATATTTACGTGTATGTATAAGACGGATTTAATTGTTTGTTCTGTACTTGACTGTATGTGATTTGTTGTTAATTATTGTAATTGTTACTTATATTATGTTTTTGGGTGGAAGCTATATGTACATATGTAATTTTTGAGATGAATAAAGATATTATTATTATTAAGTACGTTAGCACCATTATCATTGCCCAACCTAGCCTTACACTAACAAATAGCCTTACTAAAGCCAGCATATTTCCAGCGCTATTAATGGTTTGATAGCAAGGACTTTGTCATATTTGTAATCAGGACAAAATTCCACACAATTTGAGTACCCACGTTGCTATATTTACTCAAACAAATTGTTTCCGTTTTCCTCATTTTCACAATTTTTCAGGGTTTTCCGCTGAAAAAAATTATCATATTCTTGATTATTATCTATGTATCTACTGTGAAAAAAATTTCAGCTATAAAATTGACAAGCCCCTTCCTATATCACCCATGAGTGTTATTGCTAGTAATGAACATTTAAATAATGAATTTTTATTGGAAAAGTAACATGAATAAGAAATAGACTAAAATAAAAAAATAAAAATGGGTTACATGAATTCTTATTTCAAGGAGAGTATTAGTTATTAAATAATATACACATTACATAGTATATAATCTTAAGATTCAAACATTTTAAGTATGCTTGCGTTACTCTAAGCTACTAAAAAGATAAGGTTTCTATTTGATTGAAATATAATTCTAGGAACTCTCTCTCTAGTTTTATAAGTGCAATAACTTATTGTACTAATATGACCTTCATTAACTACACTGGCATCAAATCAAAGTAATAAAAATAGAGTGGACATTCCCTGAGGCGAAGCCGGCCGTCACCACCAAAATGACACCCCGCTCTACTTGCCGTCCCAGTATGAAGCGTCGAGTGCGTAATCTTCTTAGTACACAAAATTCATAGCTTCTATATATTTTAATATATATGTTAAATTGAAAAAGTTTTGTAAAGGTAGCAAGAGGACTTGACACAGAGCGAACAACGAACATCAGGCAACTATACAAACTTCACACGTGAAGGTTTTAGGTCTGCCACTTTACCAAAATGTTATTTAGTTTCTAAATAGTAATGTTATTTAGTTTCTAAAATTCTTGATGCAAACTTACTCACGCTTACTTTAATTTGTGTGCGAGACATTAGAAGATCTGGATACTACAAAGATGGCGAACCTGTAAAGATTGCAAACCCCGGGCAATAACCCAGCTTTCAACTGCTCCTATGGTACAGCTTGCCGATGCCTACTCTATTTGTATTACTTGCTCTGTGGCTCAGTTACCGAGTGTATTGTATATAAATCATATACAATAAATTTATAAATTAGTCCTGAAATTTTTAAAGTCCATAACTGTACCAATAACATTTTTACCATACTTAATTGATTCAATAATAGATTATAAACATTTTATTAGTAATATGATTAAACATGGCTTTTATATAAGGAAATCCCTTATATAAAAGCCATGTTTAGAATCAAACCATTTATGATGCTCAAAATACTCAACTTGTCATTCAAACCATTCCAAATACTATTAATAGTGTCGATACCAATCATTAAATATCTATAAGAAGTGAAAAGCCATTATTCAAAAGTAAGACTACTTTTTTCTAATTTTACTATCTTTCTAATTTTAATAAACTCTTACTAGCGGAGGCTGCTAGGTTGAGCTTGTTGCGCGGCAGCCTACAGTGAGAGGGAGGATTGCAAATTGCCATGAGAGAATGAGAGAGAGAGAGAGAGAGTAAACCAGCGCTGAGTATCGGGAGCTGCGCAAACTCTGTTTGTCTTCTACAGGAAGTTTGACTATTTCTCTATCTCTTTTTGCTTCTTATAGATCTGTATTCATTGATAGTACTGAACTAAGATTTATTTGATTGTTTTCCTTCTTAAGATTCCATATTATATTCATAAGTTACTACTGTACATTTATTGGTGGGTGGGTCAATATCATACTATACATGTATGATAAGTTAACATAAAACTAAATTATTAAATTTCTTGTAAATCAAAAGTTTAAACCATACCTATATTATTAGTGTGACACAAGATTGGTCATCAACATAACATTACATCAATATAACAATCATCATAACAAAAATGGAAGTATTTGGATTCATTTGTAATTTTTCAGGACGAGTTATACTTTAAAGTGTTATTGCCAATAAAATTTATAACGCATAATTTACATTTTACAGCATA